>OX940882.1:6079556-6352056 GCA_954870665.1 Stratiomys singularior | reverse complement strand
CTTCTCGACCCTCAAGCGTATCAAGACATTTCTTAGAAGTACTATGTCCGAAGAACGTTTGACAGCTTTAGCAATGATTTCCATTGAAAAAAAATTGATTTCTGAGATAGGAGATTTCAATGAGAAAGTTATTGATAAGTTTGCCACTGCCAATAATCGTCGACTTGAACTCATTTTCAAGCGAATATAAGACTCCTTGGGCTCGGAGAGATTAATTAATGAATTCAGTTAGTGATGTGAAGTGAAAATTGTGATTTTGATTTAATATACTACCGTGGTCATGACTTATAACATCATAAATATATATCGAACAAGTTAACACATACATCGTTATTTATACGTGATACATAAATATAACTGCTGATTACGCAATTTTTGGGCTCTCGTACAAAACGTAAGTAAAGTTTTTATTTTTTTCAATACATTGCAAATATAAATTACCATACGACATTAATCGTCATTTTATGAACCACACAAAATTCCTGCTACCTCCGAAAAAGAAACTTTTAGCCTGGCTTCATCAGTAAGTTAGGGTGTTTAAGGTTTAGGGTGCTTTAATTTCTGAGCTATATTATGAATAGTACGATGTTTTACGAAGTATAAGACATCATCCGAATTGATTTGCATCTTCTACTCTCATTTTATTATAATCTCAAAAAAATAATAGCTCACTAAATTAAAGCTTCAGCTGCAGAACTCTAACCTATTTTTCTCACGGGCCGCCACTGTATGTATGTATGTATGTATGTATGTATATATGTATGTATGTATGTAGGTATGTATGTATGTATGTATGTATGTATGTCTGTATCTATGTATGTATGTATCTCTGTAAGTAAGCATGTCTGTATGTATGTATGAATGCATGTAGGTATGGTTGTATGTATGAATGTATGTTTCTACGTTTGTATGAATCTATATAGGTATGAATGTATGTATGAATATATTTACCTATTTATGTATGTTTGCACATAGATATGTGAATTTATGCCTATATGTATGCATGTATGTATGTATGCATGTTTGATGAATGTATCTGTGTGTATATGTATGTATGTATGTATGAGCGAATGCATGTATGTATGCATGTATGTATGTATGTATGTATGAATACATGTTTCTATGTATGTACGTATGTATGCATGTATCTACGTATGTTTGTATGTACGTAATTATGTAAGCATGTATGTATGTATGTATGTATGTATGGATGTATGAATGTATGTATGTATGTATGTATCTATGTATGTATGTATGTAAGTATCTATGCATGTATGTATGTATGTATGTTCGTAGGTATGTATGTATGTATGTACGTATGAATGCATGTATGTATGCATGTATGTATGCATGCATGTATGTATATATGTGTGTATGTACATATGTATGCAAGTATGTATGACTGTATGTATGTACACCGGATGTTTATAAGTATGTATGTATGTATGTATGTACGTATGTATGTGTGTATGTATGTATGTATGTATGTATGTATGTATGTATGTATGTATGTTTGTATGTAGGTTTGTATGTTTGTATGAATGTATGTTTGTATGCATGTTTGTATGTATGAATGTATGTATGTTTGTAAGTTTGTTTGTATCAATGTATGTACGAAAACTGTATGTATGAATGAATGTATAAATGCACTTATATATGTATGTAGTTATGTATGTATGTATGTATGTATGTATGTATATATGAATGTTAGTATGTATATATGTATGTATGAATGCATGCATGTATGTTTCTATGTATGTAAATATGCACGTATGTATGTATGTATGTATGTATATATGTATGTATGTATGTATGTTTAAATGTATGTGTGTATGCATGTTTGCATCTATGTATGTACGTATGTATGTATGTATGTACGTATGTATGTATGTATGTATGTATGTATGCTTGCATGTATGTATGCATGTGTTGTATGTATTTACGTATGTATGTATGTATGTATGCGTGTATGTATGTATGTATGTATTTTTGTATTTACGTATTTATCTATGAATGTATGTATGAATATATGAATATATGTACGTTTGTATGTATGTATGTATGCATGCATTTTCGTATGTATGTATGTATGCTTGTATGTCTAGACGTATGTACGTATGAATGCATATACGTATGTATGTATATTTGATTGTATGCATGTATTTAGGCCTGTATGTATGTATGTATGAATGTATATATGTATGTATATTTGTACGTATGTATGTATGTTTGCTTGTATGAATGTATACATGTACGTGTTATTGTATGTCTGTATGTATATATATATTTATTTAATTATGTTTGCCTCTATGTTTGTTCGTTTGTACGTATGTATTTATGTAAGTATGTATGCATGGATGTATATATGTTTGTATGTAATTATGTATGTATGTATGTGTGAATGAATGTATAATTGCATGGACTTATGTATGTTTGTATTTATATATGTATGTATGGATGAATGCATGGATGTATAGATATCTGAATGTATGTTTGTATTTATGTATGTTTGTATTTATGTATGTATGAGAGTATGCAATTACGTATGAATGAATGTATGTTTCTATATATGTGTGCATGTATGCATGTATGCATGTATGAATACATGCAAGTATGTCTGAAAGTATGCATGGCTGCATGTTGATATGTACGTATGTATGTACGTATGTATGCACGTATGTATCTATGTCTGTGTGTATGTATGTATGTAGGTTTGCATGTATCTATGCGTCTATGTATCTCCGTGTGTATGTATTTAGTTACTATGAATGTAAGTTTATATGCATGTATGTATGCATGTATTTCAGTATGCATATTGTTTGTATGTACGCATGTATGTATGCATGTATGTATGTATGTATGTTTGTATTTACATATGTATGTATGTACGTATCTTTGTAGGTATGTACGCATGTATGTATGTATATATGTATGTTTGTTTGTATGTATGTATGTATGTAAGTATGTCTGCATGTATGCATATATGTGTGCATGTAATTATGTATTTCTGTATGTATGTATGTGTGTAAGTATGTATATATGTATTTAAGTATGTATGTATGTATATATGTGTGTATGGATGAATGCATCGATGTGTATATACATGTATGTTTGTAGGTATGTAGGTATGTATAAATATTTGCATGCATGAATGTATTTATGTATGTATGTATGAATGTATGTATGCATGTATGTATGTATGTCTGTATGCATGTATGTATCTCTGTATGTATATATGTACTATGTATGTTTCTTTGTATGCATGTATGTATGTATGGATTTAGGTATGTATAATGTATGCATGTTTGCATGCAGGCATGTATGTATGTTTATATGTAAGTACCTAGTAATGCGTGTATGTATGTATACCTGTATGTGTGTATGTATATATGGATGTATGTCTGGATCATGTCTGTATAAATGCCTGCAGGTATGTATGTATTATATATATATTATATATATATATATTATATATTTATATATACATATATATATATATATATATATATATATATATATATATATATATATATATATATATATATATATATATATATTTATATATGTATATAGATATAGCCATCTTCCATCTTCAAAATTACACCTGTAAACGTAATACTATAAGTACACGTGTAGTATTTTTGGGCTTACGCATGACTTGGAGACAAGCGGTTTGAAGTGAGTATTTGTGTATGTTAGAACAGAGGTAATAGGTTAAGTGAATAGAGTTGCTAGTTAAAACGTGAAGTGATTTCATTTGTGGCCACGGTTTTGCTTTGAAACGAACGCACGCCAAGAGGGAGAAATAGGGCAGAAGGTATTGATTAGCAACGGATATTCACGTATTTTGAGGATTGGGACAGTGATGGCGTGACGCCATGTGCTAGTGGTTCTCGTTTACAGCAGATTTTTTGTATGACTTGTAAAGACGTTAGCTAAAATAAATTAATAAAGGAAAGATGAAGGATACAATATGGAGTCTCAATAATTACAAAGATGGTTTCAATGGGAGCTGAATCCGTCAGGTGTAATAATATTTAGGAGGTTTGGATTTTCTGAGAATCAAGACTCCGAGAAGGTTAGATAAGTGTTCGATTGGTCGCCATAGGTGTTCGATTGGCAATCAGTTTGATAGATCGTAAAATTAAGGAAATAGGGCCGGTATTTGGCGTACATTTTAATTTCAGAAAGAAGCACAATGACATGTTTAACGTCATTAAGCAGCATTTTCAACTCATGACAAGACAGGAAACAGATGAATTAATGTTGAGCTCGAAATGTTTCATTTCCATGATGTGAAACAATAGAGGATAGCATAAACATTAATTTTTCAATCAAGTTTTTTGGAGAAGAAGGCAGAGAGCTGGTCAGCCAGTGACGAGATATTTCAAAAAATGGGCACTTGTTATGGGTAATTCCTCTGCTTAAATCATATTGCATCTTAAACATAAGATCCAGAAATGAAAAAAATACAGTAAAACAATAAAAAACCTCTTCTGAATCTTTCTTGTCATGTTTATATGGTGTTTTCCCAAAACCCAAATTATATCCAGAAAATGTTTGAAATACTTTGCAAGTACACGATAATCACAGATAATCCTCAAAACATGACAATATAAGATTTAGAAAGGGATAAAATGCAAAAAGCAATAAAATAACTTTTCTAAATTTTATTTGAGAATCTTTACAGCAGTAATGTATGCAAAAGGATATAATAGAGAATAGTATAAAACAGGATAATATTTAGAGTTAAGTCTCAGTTTTATCTTCATATTAAGAACATAATGTTGTAGGTTAAATAAACTACTTTTTAGTAAAGACTTTATTATTTTTTTTCTGTTATTTGAATAAAATTAATTGACGCAGTCGGTCTTGCGAACCATATCCCCATAACGGAATTCGTTTATGTTTCTCGAGAGCTACCACTATTACACTGAAAAATCATAATAAAGTGAAAGTGATAGCGTTGGAACAAAAAATAATGTAAAATATTTTTGGGACGAGGACTGAAGGTCTTAAAGATTCTTTTAAAACATTCCTTGTTTTTATACAAGGATATGGACCAAACAAAGATTTTTATCGTGTGCAATTGACAAGTCCAACTGATGACTCGTAAATTCAGTATGATCTGGCAAGGGAACTAAAATCTTACCATTATATCAACAACCGGACAAGGATCTAGTCCCAGCATCATATTCGAGGAAACAAGAAATACTATACAATTAAGTCAAAATTTAGAAAAAATTAAGTCAAAGTTTAGAAAAAATTAAGTGAAATGGCATTTTCAGACCAAGAAACCAAAGAATTCACAGCTGCTCATGATGAAATTGGTAGTAATGCAGCTTCAAGTTTAAGTGGAAATCTTGGGGGTGATACTATAAAGGCACATAAAGGAAAAAATGTCAAAAAATTTACAAATAAACTAAAATAGAATAAGTTCACAAGAATAAGTTCAAATTTTTGCAATTCTACTGTGAAGACCTAAATATATTTTTTGAGCCAATAGTATTTGGGAAAATCAATGGAAACGACAACAAATTGTAAAACAGTTTCCAGATTTAAGTTGGGAAACTATTAAATTCAAATTTAATATTATTATTATTATGGGATTAGAGAATCATTAAATTGCCTTGTTGCCCAAATGCAAAATATACAATTTAATCATAATATAACAATAATTTATAACCAAATCAGTCATGTATTAAATAAATTAAGCCAAAGTTTGAAGCAAGAACTTACTCCTATTTCATATTTCAATATCATCATAATGAATCATAATGAATCACTTGCTATATCCAAATTGAAAGCATGTATCCCTGAATATAAGGCTTTCTTAATAATGCAAAACAAATGTTTAAGCCGAGATGACGCATATCAACTTCTATGAGAAATGGAAAAAGAATGTGAGGTCCACCTTCCTCTTAATAATAGAAATAAAATAAAATTTAGACTTCTGGAATAAAATATTTCGGAAGTCCACAACAAAGACACTCATACTTAGAAAACAACAATAAGAACTATAAAACGCATGAACATGCATTTTCCTACCAAAATAACTTCAATCAAATGACTTCAGCTAATATGCACAGGGAAAACTTAACACCACCACATAATACTAATCTGATGTATCAAAGAAATACAAATAGAAATACTCCTCAAGTAAAGAATTCTATTCAGAATTTGTCATGCAACCGGCAAATCCATTTAGTGCTGACACTACGATGAGAAAAGTTAATTCTAAACCTGATTTATGTGTCAATGAAAACAGAACAGTCGAACCAAACGTGGAAACGTTCCTTGCAACCAAATTCATGCAAGACTCACAACTTTTCCCATACAAATGAAGTCGAAAATTTTCAAATACCAGCCTCGGAAATACAGGAACTACCAAGTGGGAGCTAACAATCATTCAAAAAACAACAAGAAACAAAACTTTATGATACCCGATAGATATTTCCTGCAACACAATTAATTAATAATATCTTTGACATAGAATTTACTCATAAGTAAAAAAAATTATTACGTTTAAAAATCCTTTATTTGAAATAAATAATTAATTTCGGTATCTGAACAGGCTTTCCTCAAGAATCTAAATTGAATGGATCGAACAAAGAATGAAATATAACTAAGCTCTTTGACAAAAATGTTGAAGCAATATTAGGACAAGAATTTTCGAGTCCTATTAAATCAATCATAAATAATATAGAAGAATACATTAAAATTAATAACAACAAGGTGCTTCTCATAACAAATACTCAAGATAGCGTAGCAGTAGCTAATTCTTTGAATTTAGAAGATTGTGAACCAACAGCAGTCAAGGATCTGAATGTCAATATGGATCATTTGAATATCGAAGAAAAGAGGAAACGATGAAAGTAAATTAAGAAAAACTCTAATACATTTTATAAGGAGGATGACATATTGAGTTTCACAACCATCACCCAACATGAAATAAAGACTATTAGTTATCACTTCACAATAGTTATCACAATCTATATTCACAAAAATTTATAGATTACCGCAGGTCCACCAAAAAGAAGAGGAGACACAAATTCAAGAAATTTTCGACAACAATATAGTTGTACCCAGCTATTCACCATACAATGTACCTTTCTGGATCGTCCCGAAAAAAAACGTCAACTCAGGTAAAACTAAATAGAGAATTGTAACTGATTACAGGAAACTCAATGAGGTTACTATAAGTGATAAGTTTCCCATTCCACACATCGAAGACCTTTTTGATAAACTTGGAAAAGCAGCATATTTCACTACCATTGATCTTGCAAAAGGATTTCAGCAGATAATATTCCATCCTAGAGATGGAGCAAAAACAGCATTTAGTACACGTAATGGAAATTATGAATATCAAAGAATCCTATTTAGGTTACAAAATGCTCCAGCGACCTTCCGAAGGATGATAAATTGTGTTTTAAAAGAAGATATTAATAAAAGATGTGTTTTTTATTTAGATGACATATAAATATTAAGCACGTCCCTTCAAGAGCATATTGAATTTTTTGATAAAATATTCAGTAAACTTGCAAACCATAATTTGAAAATTCAATCTGATAAATGTGCTTTCTTTGCTGGGCAAATAGAGTTCCTAGGGCATCTACTTACAGAAGAAGGAATTAAACCAAATCCGGTAAAATTGGAGAAAAATAAAAAAATACAAATACTCAATACAACGAAACCGCTTGGATTATTTTTAGGATTACCAGGCTATTACCGAAAATTTATAAAGGATTATTCATTTGTAACTGTCATGTTAGCCAAAATTTTAAAATGAGCGCCGAAATAGATATTCAGATTCATAATATCAATAGATATTACGTACAAACGTTTACTGAATTGTTACGACTGTTATGAATCACTACACGTAAGCGAGAAGGAGCTATGGATGACGTTATAAATATTGTTTTAAACACGTGTATTTAAACAGAAATATTTAGCTTCGTAATATTATTTTATTATTTATTATTTTCCGCCGGTTTATAATCTGTATTTTTCCAACACGTATTTCTCAATTTGTTTCACTAATTTCAGCTTAGAATTCTCTTTAATTGTTAATTTTATGAAATATCATTTCACTCACCAAATGAGACCTAGCCCTTTACATGCAATGTTTATTAAGGACAAAAAAACGCCAATTATACAGGTATTAAGACATTCTATGCTAAAATTGTTTATTAGATGCAATAAAACCCTTCCGAGGAACTTGAGTAACCCAAAGGCGAGCCAAGTTGCACTACGACCACATTATGTAAAAATCCAGGGTTACTTATTAACTAAGAAGAACAAAATGTTAACTCGCTTTTGTTTTTTGCTCTTCAATGAATATCAAATGCATGTCAAATTCGTTGTTTCAATTCATTTTTAGTGAAAAATTCATAGTGAGCGTCTTGGTAAAACAAGTCGCTACTTTAATAATATCCTAATAGTGTTAGGCGAGTATTATTATTTATACGTGTACAATAAAATTTACATGATCCTTCGAGCCGTATATACTTTAATTTGCGACATTGCGAATAAAAAAAACCAGGATTTACTTATTTTGTGGCAATACTTATTTTGTGAATGAGTGAAAAGACAGACAATGAGTGAGAAGTCAGAAGTGAAAGGAAACTTAAATAAATTTGAATAATTGCGGAAATTCATTGATTCATACGATTGACGCGTAACTTATGCAATTGTAGGAAAGAATACTGAGTGAAGGAGAGACAACCTTCTTCGTAAAACAACCAGCAGCAAGTTCATCACGACAGGAGATTCGACAACTTACACAACATTCAAGGGTAATACAGTAGACATTCCTTCAACAACATCCAGTCCATAGTAGTAGGAAGCAGGAATTAAACATTCATCATAAACGATGTATCAATTGTACAAATTTCAATCGTAAATCTCATTTATTATTTAGCCGTGCAATATATTCAATAATTAACAAAATGTCAATCGAAGGACAAATTTCTCAGTTTAAAAAAAACAAAGAACCACGCTGACACGGAAATTCACGTTATTCATCATCTACGCAACTAACGCACAAAATAATAATAAACTAACAGAGATACAATTACGATTAACCAATATAAACAGTATATTAGATCAATTCGAAGACATTCAGACAAATATTGACGATTTGACCGAGGAGACATCGACTGAATTTGAAGATTTTGGGAAGCTATACTACGAGAACATTTGTTATGCACGTGACATAATCGTGAGAAATAATACACCTCCATTAAATAGAACAGTCGCTAATTCCTAAGCAACGCAACAGCCTTCAAATAATACAAATACACAACAAAATTATGGTAGATTATCAAAGTAGAATTATTCATGCTTGATGGCTCCTTTGATAAATGGATCAATTTTTATAATTCATCAAATCAAACGATCAATGGATCGTTTGATCGTTTCTCTCTTAATGAAGAGAATCGACTTTCTAACATACGAAAATTCCAGTATTTTAAAACGTGTCGAAAGGGCTAGTAAGATTATCGAGTCGTTAGAGCCGACCGATGAGAATTATACGAAAAATTGGGAGGCTCTGTATAGTCGCTTCAACAATAAAGGAGTAATCATCCAAAGTCACGTTAAAATACTCATAGGCCTAGCAAATATGCCCAGAGAATAAACGAGTGGATTGAGAAAATTTGTAGACACTATTCAAACATACATACGCGCACTTAAGTCATTAGGGAATCTGTAAACAAGAGGGGAACATTATTAATTTACATTATGACACCAAAAATAGACCACGAAACACATAAGGAATCCGAAAAGCTTCAAAGGGAACAGATATAAGTTAACAAACACCTTCAATAAAATTCAGACAAGGTGGATCAAATTCGTCTACGAGCACAACTTCGAATTTGCAGCATTGCATTTCCCAGGAAAATGAAAATCGCATTCACACGATCAAGGAAAGCAACGTCAACAAAATTAATTAATTAGTTCAGTTGTAATTTGGATCTAGTAGAATAAACTTCGGGTCAACCCTGACCCGCCTTTTTAAAAAAAAACAAAATTTGTTAATTTTTATTGACTGGCGCCCAACGTGGGGCTGCTCTCTTGTGTGCGCGAAGAAGTTGCAAAAATAGACCAAATTATCCTAAGGATAATTAAGCCTTTGAAGGTCCTAACATCGTGCTGAGACTGGTCGATAGTTTTCCAACTTTCGATCGATTCGAATCGATTCCGGCGGTAATTGATTATATTCCGGAACAAAAATCAAGTTCCGAAGCACGCGTATCCCGCAGATAAGGCCCCGTAGTAACCTTTACGTAAAAAGTGTGGCAAACGAAACGTCGTATTACGACAGCCTGAAAGATCAGCCAAAAAGAAAACTCGAAAAAGGAAGGACAATTCCAGGGAAAATGAACTCGGCGAGCTCAAAGGAAATACGACATCCGATTGCAACTCAAAGGAAATAAAATTCGAGGAATTTAAGATTCGATTCAGTATTGATTTGGAGAAAATAAGGAGCAAAGTCACGATTTTAATTATTCTTATGTAAGTAAAATTTGTAAACCATTACGATTTGAGCAAAATAATGGAGTCTACCAGCGGCAACGACAATACGTAAATCCCAATCCACTTCCTTCAAAGCCTCTCCCAAGGACTGAACCTTTGGACGTGGACAGGTCCATAAGAACTCATATGGTAAACTACGCCAACAGGCCCCAAAACCAGCAAATTATGCAAAAACGACCTCACCCCCAGCAGAATTTTGCACCAAATAAACTACAAAGAATGTATTACACAAAATTGGAAAACAATAAGCCACCTCAGGAATTTGACGAACAGGACAAAGAACAATACGAGAAAGAAATTGAACACGAAGATCTACAGCATGACTAGCGACATATATAGATACAATTGACGACAAATCGTTAGACGATCCAGAATTTATTTTTCAGAAGAGATTTATTTTTTAGGATAAACCGCTCTTCGCTCCCTTATATTGAACTCAAACTCAGAAGCGGAGAGGTACTAAAATTTTTTAATTGACACACGTTCAAACAGAAATAATGTACAACCCCGGCACATAAAGCACGCAGTCCTCAACCAAAGGAACTTTTCCGCGAACTCGGTTGCAGGAAATATAAAAATTACTCATCACTCATTCATAAAACCTTTCGGCAACTACACGGATAAACGAAAATTCTTAATCCTACCGAGTCTTATCTCTTTTGATGGGATAATTGGTAACGATACCCTAAAAAGTATTCAAGCAGTAATACACACTAAGGAAAATTTCATGACAATCTACCCTAGCATCCGCATTCCTCTTAAACACTTTAGATCCGAGACTGTAAATAGTGTCGAAGTAAAAACTGACTATCCCACGCACGAACAAACGCGAAAATTAAAATCAATTACACCCAAGCATCTACAGCTACTATCGGACCCCGACGAAAAATTGACATACACTACAAGAGTCCAAGAAGATATTAGAACGACAATGAGTGATCCAGTCTACTCTCGTTCTTAGCCATATCCAATGGCCCTGAAAGAGAAGTAGAAAAAGAAATAAACAAATTGTTGGAAAATGGAATAATTGGCCCTTCAAAATCACCCTACGATTCTCCGGTGTGGATTGTGCCCAAAAAATGGATGCATCGGGCGAAAAAAAAAATAGAATGGCAATTGACTACCGGAAAATTAACTCGGTAACAATCCCGGATAAATATACAATTCCTGAGATCAATGAGGTACTCGCAAATCTTGATAGGAATAGATGCATTTCAGTGCTGGATCTAAAGAGCGGATTTCATCAAATCCCCCTAAAAACTTCTGACATAGAGAAGACTGCATTTTCCTTAAATAACGGGAAATTTGAGTTTACGCGACTACCTTTCGGATTAAAAAATGCTCCCTCAATTTTCCAGCGAGCCCTTGATGATATCCTTCATGAACACATTGGAAAAAGGCGTCACATATACATCGATGACATCATAATCCTTGGGAAGAATGAGACTGAGCACTTCGAAAACCTCGACAAAGTCTGCCAAACTTTACAAGAGGCAAATATGAAAACTCAGGTTGATAAATGTGAATTCTTGAGGGATGAGGTAGAATTTCTAGGCTACGTCGTTGGCAAAAATGGTATAAAAATAAAACCTAGGAAAGTTCAGACTGTCGTTGACTTTCCTCTTCCAAAAAGCTGAGAGACCTACGATCCTTCTTGGATATGTCGGAGTATTATAGACGCTCATCCAGAGCTACGCAAGGATAGCCAAACACCTAACATCCCTTCTCAGAGAGGAAGACGGACGTGTGTCCAGAAATATTTCGAAAAGTAAACTCATCCACCTAAACTCCGGGGCAATTGAAGCATTCAACAATCTGAAGAATTCGCTTATCTCCAAGGATGTTGTCCTAGCACATTTTGAGAAGGAATGAACTCACCACCGATGCTTCGAACGTTGCGATCGGAGCTGTTCTTTCTAAGAACAATCGACCTATTTCATTTCTTTCACGGACGCTTACAAAAGCAGAGGAGAACTATGTGGTGAACGAAAAAGTGATGCTTGCCATCATACGGTCGTTGAATTCGTTGAGAAACTACCTCTATGGCTCGCGAAAATTCAAGATTAAAAAGACCATCAGCCTCTTACATATGCTCTTAGCAATAAAAACACTAATAGCAAAATGAAGAGGTGGAAGGCTGCCCTAGAGTGATTTAACTACGAGCTTAAGTATAAGCCTGGAAAATCAAATGTAGTCGCTGACTCACTTTCCAGACCTCCCCAGGACACTCAGATAAACTCAATGACCTCTACTGTGCATAGTGATGACAGCTCGCCACAAAACTTGATCTCAACTGTGGAGCTCCCAGTTAACGTATTCCGGAATAAGCTAATTCTAAACCCGATGACGAGGATAATTGTCAAATATCCCATCAATTCGAGAAATGCGAAGATTTTTGGATAATGACATAATCGGCAACCTTAAAAGATACCTAAAGCCTAACATGCTTAAGGGGCTCTGTTCGGATGAAGAAACTATGAGAAAGATACAAAGAATCTACCACCATCACTTTAGGGATTATCGCATCCGTTTCTCTCAAACACTATTCGAAGATATTACTAGTGAAGTTGAGCAGGAGGACAAAATTATTCAAACACACCGACGTGCTCACCGAAACGCTGAAGAAAACAGGCTCCAGCTGTTGAGGAATTTCTATTTCTAAGTGGCAGCAAAAGTGAAGAGCCACGTCAATCGATGCAAGATCTGCTAAGAAAATAAATATGACAGGTATCCTAACAAGCCCTTTATGAACCTAACACCAATAACATCTTATCCTGACCACACTATCCACATTGACCTTTTCTCGACAGAAAAGAAGCTTGTCCTAACAGCAATGGACAAGTTTACTAAGTTCGCGCTAGCCAGGATAGTTGCATAAAAATCAGTGGAGGACATCAAGCAGCCATTTTTGGATATCTTATACTATTTTGATTCCTGCACAGGTTGTTGTTGACAACGAAGGGTCCCTGACTTCAGCCTCCATAACTTCGCTACCTAAGGACGACCTTAACATTAGCGTCTATAAGACCCCGCCTTACAGAAGTGAAGTCAATGGACAGATAGAGCGATGGCACTCAACTATCACCGAAATCATGAGATGTTTAAGAAAAGAAGATCCCCAACTCCCATTCGAAAATCTCCTTCAGCGTGCTACCAATGAGTATAACCACACGATACATTCGACTACGAACAAAAAGCCAGTCAAACTGTATCTTGGACAGGTCCCCGGTATTGATCTCGATTGTTTCGAAAACCTTGGTCTGACAAACCTAGACAGACTTAAAACCAAACAGAGATCAGACATCGACGACCACAACAAAAAAGAAGCCCCATCAAAAATTATAACATTGGTGAAATTATATTTGCAAAGCAAAATAAAAGGAAAGGTTCAAAATTGTCTCCTAGATATATGCAAGAAATTGTCAGAGAAAAGAACAACTCTAAAGTCCTAACCGAATCAGGAAAAGACATACACAAGAGTAACATCAGAAATTTATCATTAATCTCGGACTCACTGTTCACACGGTATCATCCAAACTTCAAATTCTGGATTATTCAGGATCCCAAATCGTTTCCTTCCACACAGGATAGTCAGAAAAACAAGACGGCAATTTTAAATTGTTACGCATAATAGACCTGGATGATTACGAACATATTCTGGAAAAAATAGAACCAATTCTCAATAGTGCATCAATCTAACACAGTTCTCTTACACCGCTCCCGACCATGAAGATCGGGACTTCTGGTCGGGAAGGCAGAAAAAAAACTATCAAGGCAAAAATCAATAACGTTCTGGAAAACAGCAACAGGAAAATAATAATCAATCAATTATACAACGACCGAATAAATAACATCACTCATATTGATAACGAAATTAAAAACCTGATAAAAGAAAATAATCAAACTAATAATAGCGTCATTTTCAATGTACAATACAGGTTAAGATTAATGAAGGAAGAGCTAAAAAATGTAAATTGCGCAATACACTGGGCAAAGTTAGGTATTGTAAATTCACTCATCCTTTCTAAATCTGAAATAAAATATGTTACATAATTATAAGACAATGAAATGTTACCATATGCTACAATAGAAATAGCCCTTGATTTCGCAGAAATAAAGATCATCACCAACAGCTCTTCATTCTTATACATTGTAAACACTCCCCTCGCAACAAAAGAAATTTATCAATCAATGTTAATAAAACCAGTAAAATATAACAACGAAATCAATCAAATTCCTTTTACAAGTATTTTGAAGAACAATAACGAAATTTTTGGCGTTAAAACAAATTGCAAGAATACCAATAATCTTACCATATGTAAATTTGTATACTTAGAAAACCTAAAAAATACTACATGCATCCCGAACCTCTTCAATAGTCTTCAGGCCACCTATGAAAAAACCAGCGCTCTAAACATCCTGACTGTAGAAGAAATTTCTAACAGGGTTATCCTCCTCAATCAGTTCGTTGGCATACTACAGGCAAACAACATTACGCACAAACTCTATGGCACGTTCCTAGTAAAATTTGAAAACGAAACAATCAAAATAAATAAAGAAACATTCATTTCCCGGGAAGCTTCTTAGATGAAAATTCTTCCTCAGATCCTTCAACCGGCCGCAATGAATTACACAGATCCATTTCCTACTGAAGATCTGAAGGAAATAGGAATCGATAATATCAAAAAAATTAAACTCCTCCAAACTGAAGAAAATATTTATCAAATATCTACATACAGCCTTACCATGATAATCAATTTCAAAAAACTATGATCTAAAAATCCAGCAGCAACATCAAGTTGACCACTGAAATATCACCTGTACAAGAGACCAAAGGGTTTAGCCGGATAAGTATGACGAGTCGCCCCAAAAAAGGAATCTATATCAAACCTATGTTTTAATATCTACTTGATGTACAAATGTGATTTATGTACGTTTCGCGTCCGGCTTTGACCTTGAAATATAGGAAAAAATAACCGTACCCATAACAATTTTTCAAGAAAATATGTCTCGAAAACTAATGGAGCTAGAAACGTTGAACAAACGCAAGGCTTTAGGTAACTTTACAGTGAATACTATATATTTTTTATAGATTTATAAGAATAATTTTTCATAAAAATAAAGTAAAAAATCAAATTAATAATAATTTTTTTATGTTGTTGTCTGTAAGTTACAATCACGAAAATAATATATATTATGCTCCTGAATGTGCACTATGACGTATAAAAATTGCGTGAGAAAAAAATTGGTGCAATACTTCGAAAAAAAAATAAAATGTGATTCGCGCCTTGCATGTACAGGTATGCACGTGACTACTTTTGTCTATACGTGGGTGTTCCGTCTCGTAACATGCATTCATAGAACGAGATAGTATCTTTCATCGATCTATTTATTTATTTCGTAACTTAACTACTTCGTTGCAAGTCATTTAATTACAACCTTGGCCGACATTCCAAGAACTCAAAAGTGCAAAATAATTAGTGATTGTTATAAACTTTGCTGGATGGCTTAGAAAATGTGTTTTGAATTCGATCAACATAATCAAATGATAAATGAACAATTTAATAGAGAGTAGAAATATAGTGAAATAATAAAGTGAAACTACCTGAGAAAACCGTTTTATTCCATATGTGTTTAGATGTTACATACCCTGTGTATCCTTCATGTAAATTTCCCGCATATGTTTCCGCTATATATTACACCTCTCGGTAAATAGTATGTTACTAAACCATCACTTTTTTCCTAGCATACTTAGCGCGGTAAACGTTCTTAGATCCTTTTTACCGTCATAAAACCTATCCTAATCCGTAAACTATTTCGACCCTGTTTTACTATCATAAAACCCATCTTTCTCCGAAACCCATTAAAATCCTTTAGCATATGTGCGAAATAATTAACAAGTAGGTAGTATATTTAGGCGATTGCATAAGTATATAAGATGTTAGTTCTTAAGTCTACGGCAGATATGAGAAAGATTCCAAAGGGAACGTATTAATTAAGATCATTTTAACAAAGTTAAAGTTTAAAGATACACTTGTGTTTTTTTTTGTCGGAGTGTCCGTGGAAATCATTAATTTTGGACGCGACAGTGTGCAAGGTTGTAAGCAAATACGTTCGGATTTAGTTTTACGCTGTTTATTATATCACATATCTTACCAACATCGCATTGCCGTCGATATTATTCTCAGAGGTAGCTTTGTGAGTCGGAGTCTTTGTTATTTTGTTTCAAGATTCTAAAATTCGTAACAGCTAAGCCAAATTGTTATTAGTAAAGTCGGACAAGTGTAAAAACTGTAACAAGTACCTTCATGAAATTAGTGGTTATAAAAAAGTTATAAGAACTAAAAAGATGCTAAACTCATCCTATTTATTACCAAAAAATAACTTCTTGTTCGAAATTTACATCGTCTGACGAGGTGCCGTTAAGCACGGAAGTATGCGATGAAGAATCAGCGACTACTGGAGTGCCAGAAGAAACTTATGTTCCCTCCAAGGATTCAAATACAGCGGCATTACTTATTAATAACATCTGAAATTCGGCCTGAAAAAACTTCTGTTACCTGTTGATATCTTCATTGTAGATCGTGGACTTTGTGATATCGTAGAGCTTTTGAATCACAAGGGTTTTATCGTTCTTATGCCAGCTTGTAAAGGTAATAAGCCTCAACTTACCACAGAAGAGGCCAATGTATCTGGATAGATAACTAAAATCAGGTGGGTGGTAGAAGCTGTTCACGGTAAGATTACCCAAAGGACAAACTTTTACATCATTCTCTCGATAAAAAAAATATTGCCAAAGTTATTTGGTTTTGTGCACAACACTTATTCTAAAACGTTTGGTTCGGATGGTATTTTAAACGGCATTATTGTACAATATATGAAAACTACAATAGACGTAGAAAATACTTTGAGCCAAGAAGTACAAAACTAGTGTTGGAACCGAAAGAAAGCAAACGTGTAATATCAGCTAAACTACTTAATTTTCCACGTTTGATTGAAGATCAACTCAAGATTTTACTCACAGACTTGTGCCAATTTTCACAAGCTCTATCTTACTTGGCCGGAATTAGCGATGATCAAAATAATCTTTAAGTACAATATGTGAAATCAGCATCTAGTATCATTTAAGCAGATGTAAAACCAAGACAAATAAATAGTAAAATGCATCGCATTATATTTCCGACGGTAACAATTTGTTCGGATGTTCGCATGTAGCAGCTATTATTTATTATTTGTCATATGGACGGTATTTATCCAGAATCTTGCGTGCTACTGAGGTCCTAATTAATTCAGTTCTTATAACTTTTCTATAACTACTAATTTCATGAAGGGACTTGTCCGACATTACTAATAAAAATTTGTTACGAATTTTAAAATCTTGAAACAAAATACCAAAGAATCCAACTCAAAAAGCTACCTCTTAGAACAATACCGATGACAATGCGATGTTGGTAAGATATGTGATATAATAAACAGCGTAACTTACAACCTTGTACACTTTCGCGTCTAAACACATATGGAATAAAACGGTTTTTTCAGGTAATTTCACTTTATTAAATTGTTAAATCACTCTATTAAATTGTTCATTTATCATTTGATTATGTTGATCGAATTCAAAACATATTTTCTAAGCCATCCAGCAAAGTTTATAACAATCACTAATTATTTTGCACTTTTGAGTTCTTGGAATGTCGGCCAAGGTTGTAATTAAATGACTTGCAACGAAGTAGTTAAGTTACGAAATAAATAAATAGATCGATGAAAGATACTATCTCGTTCTATGAATGCATGTTACGAGACGGAACACCCACGTATAGACAAAAGTAGTCACGTGCATACCTGTACATGCAAGGCGCGAATCACATTTTATTTTTTTTTCGAAGTATTGCACCAATTTTTTTCTCACGCAATTTTTATACGTCATAGTGCACATTCAGGAGCATAATATATATTATTTTCGTGATTGTAACTTACAGACAACAACATAAAAAAATTATTATTAATTTGATTTTTTACTTTATTTTTATGAAAAATTATTCTTATAAATCTATAAAAATTATATAGTATTCACTGTAAAGTTACCTAAAGCCTTGCGTTGGTTCAACGTTTCTAGCTCAATTAGTTTTCGAGATATATTTTCTTGAAAAATTGTTATGGGTACGGTTATGTTTTCCTATATTTCAAGGTCAAAGCCGAAGCCGGACGCGAAACGTACATAAATCACATTTGTACATCAAGTAGATATTCAGATATACATACGTTTCGATATAGATTCCTTTTTGGGGGCCAACTCGTCATACTTATCCGGCTACACCCTTTAGTTGAAAAACATATATGAAGATACTAAAATAGTATAAGATGGTAAAAATACTAAAGATATAAAAACTCATATTGCAAAAATATATTAAAGATTCGAAGCTATATGAAAGTGAAAGTCAAGCGGTAAACTATCATACTATTATTAGCAGACTCAATCAATAAATACTCTTAATAAAGACTCTCTGCTTTGAGTGTCTAAAGAAAATATCGAAGTAAAGCCAACAAAAAAATGTGAAATGCAGTCAATTCCACATTTAATAAATCGCGAATTTTTTCCCTTTTTTCTAAATTAAAATGTCAAATCCAAACAACTTAATCCAACCACCTCGGTTAAATCTTGAAGACCTCATAGAAGCGCTGCCCGATCCCAATTCCGCGGGAGACAGGAATACAACCAATAACGTGCCAAATAACGATTTATTAAGAACGATCACGCAGATCGTCACCGAAATCCTCCGGTCTCAAGGTCGACAAATTTTCAGTTAATTTATGAACCCAGCTTTTGACATCAATAATTACGTCGATGTGCCAATTAATATCAGTGATCACGGCAATTTGTCCGATATGGGCAAAATCCCGGATGTCGTTAAGGATATATTAGGACATTCTCCGGGGAGTCAGGAAAATTTAGCTCTTGGCGCAATTGGGTAGACCGCATACTGACAATTTATGAACATCTAAAAGGCACGCTAAAATATTACGGCATATTATCAGTCATTAGAACTAAAATCGTCGGCCAAGCGAAAAAATCGTTAGAGTCATACAACATACCTCTAAATTGGGCAAAAATTTCGAAGTATTTGGCTCTCCACTATGCGGATAAGAATATTAGAATACCAGATTACCACCCTGGTACAAGGTGGAAACACAATATCCCAATTCTATAAAGAGGTGTAAAATCACCTTTCATTAATTCTTAATAAGATCTGTTGAGATGAGCTAGGACGCAATACAAATCATGACACAAGCATACCGCGACAGAGCTCTTGACTTATTCGTCACGGGACTATGAGTCGACCTACAGAGATTGCTTGCAATTCGGGAACCAGTGGATCTACCCCAAGCACTACACTTATGTTTTAAGCTTCAGAACATGGACTATCGTGCACAATACCCATACAAGTCCAACTCAAATTCACGAAGACCCTATAATCCACTCCTGGTTCCATCACGCAAGCCGACGCCTAATACTCTTAGACCTGCACTTATTCCAGCACCTAGACGTCAATTTCACCCTGAATTATTACGCAACCATTAGGTTCCACAGCAACCACGTTTCGTCACCCAAAATTTCCAACGACCGCAGAACGATTTTATTTGCAATAAACCACCCCGTCGACCACCACAAGGTCCCGTCCTATGGACATCGATCAGTCCATAAGGACTCACGCTGTTAATTACGCTAACAGGCCTCAAACTCAACGTTTCTTTCCTGCAAAACGCACTCATCAACCTACTCAAAGGAGGCATCAGCCTAACAAAGCCCAAAGACTGTATTATACAAAACCTGACGGAATAAACGAAGTGACGGAAGACGAGTACGAAAAGGACGTAGTACAACAAGATGACGAATATGACCAGACTTTGACTGACTACTTAGATACAAGGATGAACCAAATATCGACCAAGATGAACATCTGGAGGATGTTTTTTTTCAGACTGAGGCGCTCTTCACTTCCAGATTTTGAACATGCCTTAAGAAGTGGAGTGCAGTTGAGATTCTTGATAGACTCCGGCTCTTACAAGAATTATGTCCAGCAAAGACATATAAGGAATCCTCTACCGCACAACATAATCTTTTACGCTAACTCTTTCGGAGGTAGCATTAAAACAACCCATCATGCGTTTATGAATATATTTGGTCCCAAAACAGGTAAACTCCAATTTATCATACTTTCAACCTTAATATCCTTCGATGGAATCCTTGGTAACGGCAGTCTCAAACAATTAAAGGAAGTAATCCATACCAACCAAAATTTTAAGACCCTTCACCCAAATCTACACATACCTCTGAAACAACACATTTCGGAAACAGTTAAAAATTAGATATCAGAACATCTCATCTAAACCAGAATCAAACAACAAAATTAAAAACAAAATCGAAAAATTGTTCCAGATTACTCTAGGAGCCCGACGAACGATTGACTCATACTACCACAGTTAAGGAGAAATTCGGACGACAACCGATGATCCTGTGTATTCCCGGTCTTACCCATACCTGATGGCTTTGAAACAGGTAGTCGAGATAGAAATAAACTTCTCAAGGATGGATTCATAAAACCGTCTTAATCTCCGTACAACTCCCAAATTTGGGTCGTCCCAAAAAACAAGACGTCTCTGGTGAGAAAAAGTATCGGTGGTAACCGATTATATATTTGTTCGATATTCAGAGCTTGCTTCAAGCTCTGAAAAATTAAGTAAATGTAAATTAGTTGTTTGGATAATCAGTTGGGTCAAGTCCTCAGCTTAACCCACAAAAATGTTGTGATAATCGCTAAGGTTGTGATCGTCACGAAACTTTCCTGGTGTTTATCTTCCGATAAACACAATGTGACGATCACAGGACCTCTTGGTAATGTCCGTTGTAACCGTCACGAAACTTTCCTGGTGTTTATCTTCCAATAAACACTATGTGACGATCACAGGACCTCTTGGTAATGTCCGTTGTAACCGTCATGAAACTTTCCTGGTGTTTATCTTCCGATAAAGACTATGTGACGATCACAGGACCTCTTGGTAATGTCCGTTGTGACCGTCACGGAACTTTCCTGGTGTTTATCTTCCGATAAACACTATGTAACGATCACAGGACCTCTTGGTAATGTCCGTTGTAACCGTCACGAAACTTTCCTGGTGTTTATCTTCCGATAAACACTATGTGACGATCACAGGACCTCTTGGTAATG
This sequence comes from Stratiomys singularior, assembly GCA_954870665.1. NCBI lineage: Eukaryota > Metazoa > Arthropoda > Insecta > Diptera > Stratiomyidae > Stratiomys > Stratiomys singularior. Next base: position 6,330,295 of record OX940882.1, on the reverse strand, counting down.
TCCGTTGTAACCGTCACGAAACTTTCCTGGTGTTTATCTTCCGATAAACACTATGTGACGATCAGAGGACCTCTTGGTAATGTCCGTTGTGACCGTCACGGAACTTTCCTGGTGTTTATCTTCCGACAAACACTATGTGACGATCACAGGACCTGTTGGTAATGTCCGGTGCGACTGTCACGAAACTTTCCTGGTGTTTATCTTTCGATAAACACTATGTGACGATCACAGGATCTGTTAGTAATGTCCGAACAGATCGCCCATTACCTTTTCGCTGTAATGCACGATCCGCTCGTAACCAGAGTCTTGAGCAGACTCTCCTTTTCCAGACACTTCATGAGTTTTTATACAAAAACTGAAGAAAGGAAAAGAAGATTAATAACAACAACAAATAAAAAATAATAATAAAAAAAAGATGATGAATTCAACATCTGGCAAAGGGACTTGAGATTGACAAAAGGGTACGAGAAAATGCAAACATTTTAGCAACAATCGATGAAACGTTTACATTTCACACATTAATGCGAACGAGCGGCTTGTGAACCTTCAAAGGTTTACGAAAAACAATGTAGATTGTTTTTGTGTGTACAAACTTGAACGCATGTGCTGTTTGCGTTATCTCAAAGGATACAGCTTAGTGTGTTGATCCTTAACCCATTAGCGAGCAATAAATTGTGCACATGTGGCAAATTTTCCTTTACAACCCTTATTGCGATATGAAGAAAGAAATAACTGTTTATTTAACATTTCCCGCCCGCCTTCGTTGACTCTGGCGACGAACAATTATCTGTCAGTGTTTCGATGTCAAGTGGGCAGAGCTTAACGAGTGGTCTGGTGACTGATGATAAACTCGTTCTTAACTTCGCGACACGAGCTATACCATCTTTTCCCTGATGTAACTTGAGAATTCTCCCTAATGGCAATTTTGGTGGAGGGTAGCGAGTGATCAAGTGACAAGTGTACAAGTGATCCTTCGCTGAGTGGTGGCGATGGTTTGGTAGATGGGTTGCCATCTAGATACATTAGAAGATTGAATCTGAAGAAGACTTGGCTCAGGGAGTAAATTCAATGGCTGACCAATCAGAAAATCTCCTGGAGTTAACACATGAAGATAATTTGGACCATTAGTTAATGTGGTCAACGGAATTGAGTTGAGGATTGCTTCGATATGACTGAAGACCGTTGAAAGCTCTTCGTAGGTTAACAATCTTTCATCAATGACCCTACGAAAATGGTATTTCATAGATTTAACCCTAGCTTGCCATTTACCACCGAAATGTGAAGAAGCTGGAGGATTGAAGTTCCATTTTGTTCCATCTTGAGATATGACTGATGCTAGGTGTTTCAGTGAGGTTCGACGGAAGAGTCTTTTCAATTCTTTTTCTGAGCCCGTGAAATTCGTACCAGAATCGCTGCTTAAGGTAGCACAAATTCCTCGTCTTGCCGTGAACCGCTTATATGATGCAAGAAAAGCGTCGGTGCTGTAATCAGTTACAATTTCAAGGTACATTGCTGACGTTGATAAACAGACGAATAAGGTTATCCACGCCTTATATGATCGAGCTGTTCTGCCTTTCCAGGTTTTAATACCAATCGGGCCTGCGTAATCTACACCAGTATGGAGAAATGCTCGGCATGGTGTGACTCTTTCCGTTGGTAGCTGGCCCATGATGTGTTGAGCGTGATTTCACCGGTACCGAGTGCATTTGACGCATTTCAAAATTAGAGATCGAACAGGCCGGCGACCTCCAAGAATCCAACATGAATTACGGATGTAAGACAACGTTTCCTGGGTGGAACCGTGGAGCGTTCGGTCGTGTGCATCTTGAATAATTAACTTCGACAAGAAGGAATGTTGCGGAAGTATATATGGGTGTTTTGCAGTGTATGGAAGAAGTGAATTTCTTAAGCGACCTCCAACACGAAGTAAGCCTTGGTCATCAATGAATGAGAGCAACCGAAGGTTGCAAGCGAAGATGTTGTTGTTGTACTTTCTTGATCCAAAACACCCGCGCGTTGAGGATGTCTTCTGGAGTTAATGGGTCAATAAGTGTTTTTAAACACCTCTTCTTGATGACACGGATACACCGTGCAGTAACTCGAAGTAGTTGATTCAAGGATGAATATCGGTGAAGAAGCTCCCAATCAATGGTTTCCCGTGAGGTGTGAAGAACGCTAGTTATTGGTGGTGGTCTCTCCTCTAGGTCGTTAGATGACTGATTCCCAGAAGGTAACAAGAGATTAGGCCATGCTGATGGTGATGATGTTAACCATGAAGGACCTCTCCACCATAATAAATGTTTCTGAAGTTCTGTACTGGATAGGCCTCGAGAAGCATAGTCTGCAGGGTTTTCAATTCCTGGAATGTGTTTCCACTGTGCGTTTGGCAAGGCTTCTTGAATAAAACATATCCTTTTATGGACGAACTCCTTCCATCTAGAAGGATGATTATTTATCCACGTGTGAACAATAGATGAATCAGTCCATAGGTAGCATGGTGAGGTTGATAGATTAAGAACCTTGATGCAATGTTGTGTCAATTTGGTAAGTAAAACAGCTGCTGATAGTTCCAATCGAGGTATCGTCATGCGCTTCAGTGGTGTTACCTTAGTTTTTGAGCATAATATTGAAGTTTGAACAGTGTTATTATTAGAAGTCCTTAAATAGACAACAGCAGACATTGCTAGCTGGGATGCGTCACTGAAACCATGAATCTCAACGACGCATGTTGAAGTAGTTCCTAACCATCGAGGGATTTGAATGTTCTCTAATCCGGATAATGATTCAAGAAGAATACCCCAGGTTCGTTGCTGAGCAGCAGGTAAGGCCTCATCCCACTGTAGTTTAATAGCCCACAGCTCTTGCATAAATATCTTAGCTCTGATAAAGAGTGGGGCCAAAAGGCCTAGAGGGTCGAAAAACTGGGCAATTTTCGATAAAACTGACCGCTTGGTGGTTGATGCTGGTGATGTTGGAATGAGGTTAAACTGGAATACATCAACTGATGGGTTCCAGGATAGTCCAAGAGCATGAATGACTTGGTCCTTGATAGGAATCGATTCTGTTTTTATTTTAAAATCTGAGTTAATGTAGCTTAAGACTCCAGGATCATTGCTGATCCATTTTCTCAATGGAAACCCGCCCGCCATGCAGAGATGATTTACTTCTTGAGCTTGTTCACGTGCCTCTTCAATAGAGTCAGCTCAGCCAAAAATGTCGTCGACGTATCGTCCTTTCAGTAAAACATCAACAGCACGGGGATACTTGGACCCTTCATCTCTAGTTAATTGTAAAATCGATCGTAGCGCAAGAAACGGGGCACAGGCCAGACCATATGTAACCGTGGAGAGTTCATATTCGACTATTTTGTCACCCTTTTTCCAAAAGATTCGTTGATACTTTCGATCACCAGGATGGACAAGAATCTGGCGGTACATCTTCTCGATGTCAGAAGAGAAAATATATCGAAAGGTGCGCATCCATACCAAAATGTCGAAGAGGTCTAATTGACACTTTGGCCCAGTATGGAGAGCTTTGTTGAGAGGAATTCCTCCTAAAACATTGCAAGACCCGTTGAAAACAACTCTTAGTTTAGTTGTAGAGCTGGTCTCTCGAATTACTCCATAGTGAGGAAGGTAGAATGCTGATTTCGGTTCTAAATTAGCATCAACGCGAATCATGTGGTGTAACTGTTCATACTTGGTTAAAAAGTCTGAATATGTTTCGAAAAGGGTTGCGTTTGCTTGAAACTTACTAAAAAGATGATGAAGCATCCGCAGTGCTGCAGGTTTGGAATTGCCAATGCTGTTAGGTGGTTCTTTAAATGGAAGTCGAACCATATAGCGACCGGTGTTGTCTCGTTCGTGAGTTTCCACGAAATGTTTCTCACATTCTTCATCTTCTGATGATAAGGTATGTAGCGTTGTTGATTTTACTTCCTCTTGATGCCAAAATTGTTTGAGTAATGAATGAAGGTCGTGGTCAATCGTATAGTGGTTGATGGAAATACCGCGATGATCTGATGACAACTGAGATGAACCTTGGGTGATTGGACCCTCTAATAAGTATCCATAAATATCTGCTCCAAGAATGAGATCAATTTCTCCTGGTTCTGAGAATTTAGGATCAACCAAAAGTAGTCCTTCCAGATGTGACCATTTGGATGTTGTTGTGTGGGCTGATGGGATAAGTGATGTTAGTTTAGGCAGAACCAATCAACACCGCCAATCAACATTGATTGGCGTGGAAGATTCAAAGTGCGGCTGAATGATGAGTGTGACAGCTCGCTTTGTTTTCCCTGATTTATGAGCTCCTATTCCTAAAGTAGATACAGATGATGGTTTTCTTTTAATCCGTAATCGATGCACTAAATTTTGAGAAGTTAACGTAACTTCTGAGCCCTGGTCCAATAAAGCGCGGACAATAAACTCTCCTTGAGGGTTAACAGCTCGTAGGCGTGCTGTAGCTAAAAAGATGATTGTACTTATTGTTGGATTCGTATAAATTTGTTGATGAGCATGATTAAGTTGCTTTGACGCTGGAGAAGATGAACTATGTTGTCCTTTTGCGTTTTTCATGTAACGATGAGTAAGTTTTTCTCTTCCCGCACCTAGTGCATCTGAAGGTGGATCTCCACGCAGACACACTGAGTGGCCACTGAAATGAGGTTCTTTGCATAGATTGCACAGATTTGTTGAGGCTGACTCATTCTTGCGATGGACTAGAAAAATGAATTTTTGCAACCGATTCGAAATAGGTTGCCACAAGTTTGTGACAACGCATCCATAATAAACGTCTGCTTATTACTTCTCGCTTATTGACCACTGATTGCTAGAGATCCGGCTCGAAGGACCAAAAAATGTTCGATAAGCACACTTGCTTCAAGCTCTGAAAAATTAAGTAAATGTAAATTAGTTGTTTGGATAATCAGTTGGGTCAAGTCCTCAGCTTAACCCACAAAAATGTTGTGATAATCGCTAAGGTTGTGATCGTCACGAAACTTTCCTGGTGTTTATCTTCCGATAAACACAATGTGACGATCACAGGACCTCTTGTTAATGTCCGTTGCGACCGTCACGAAACTTTCCTGGTGTTTATCTTCCAATAAACACTATGTGACGATCACAGGACCTCTTGGTAATGTCCGTTGTAACCGTCACGAAACTTTCCTGGTGTTTATCTTCCGATAAAGACTATGTGACGATCACAGGACCTCTTGGTAATATCCGTTGTGACCGTCACGGAACTTTCCTGGTGTTTATCTTCCGATAAACACTATGTAACGATCACAGGACCTCTTGGTAATGTCCGTTGTAACCGTCACGAAACTTTCCTGGTGTTTATCTTCCGATAAACACTATGTGACGATCACAGGACCTCTTGGTAATGTCCGTTGTAACCGTCACGAAACTTTCCTGGTGTTTATCTTCCGATAAACACTATGTGACGATCAGAGGACCTCTTGGTAATGTCCGTTGTGACCGTCACGGAACTTTCCTGGTGTTTATCTTCCGACAAACACTATGTGACGATCACAGGACCTGTTGGTAATGTCCGGTGCGACTGTCACGAAACTTTCCTGGTGTTTATCTTTCGATAAACACTATGTGACGATCACAGGATCTGTTAGTAATGTCCGAACAGATCGCCCATTACCTTTTCGCTGTAATGCACGATCCGCTCGTAACCAGAGTCTGCTCAAGACTCTGGTTACGAGCGGATTTTTTTTACCTTTTCCAGACACTTCATGAGTTTTTATACAAAAACTGAAGAAAGGAAAAGAAGATTAATAACAACAACAAATAAAAAATAATAATAAAAAAAAGATGATGAATTCAACATCTGGCAAAGGGACTTGAGATTGACAAAAGGGTACGAGAAAATGCAAACATTTTAGCAACAATCGATGAAACGTTTACATTTCACACATTAATGCGAACGAGCGGCTTGTGAACCTTCAAAGGTTTACGAAAAACAATGTAGATTGTTTTTGTGTGTACAAACTTGAACGCATGTGCTGTTTGCGTTATCTCAAAGGATACAGCTTAGTGTGTTGATCCTTAACCCATTAGCGAGCAATAAATTGTGCACATGTGGCAAATTTTCCTTTACAACCCTTATTGCGATATGAAGAAAGAAATAACTGTTTATTCAACAATATTGAAACAACATACAGTTACCATCGCAGATAAATGTCCAATACCAGAGATAGGCGAAATCCTGGCCAACTTTGGGAAAAATAGTTACTTCTCCATAGTTGATTTGAAAAGTGAATTTCACCAAATTCGGGAAAGTAGAGTTCCCTCGCCTTCCATTTGGGTTCAAAAACGCTCCACCTATTTTCCAGATGACTTTGGACGACATACTGCGCCAACACATAGGAGCTCGTTGCAATGTCTACATCGACGATATTATCATCTTCGGAAGAGATGAAGCAGAGCATTTCAATAATGTAGAGAAAGTTTTTAAAACTATAGAGAGTTCAAGATGAAAATCCAGTTGGACAAGTGCGAATTCCGTAAAAGAGACGTAGAGTTTCTGGTTTTCATCGTGATTAACGACGGAATACAAACTAATCCCCAGAAAGTTTTGGCAATTGCCAACATGCCCGTTCCTAAAACTCTGAAAGATCTTCGATCATTCTTAGGAATGTCGGGATACTATCGTCACTTTATTGAGAACTACGCAAAGATTGCGAAGCCCCTGACTTCTCTTTTAAGAGGGGAAGACGGACGCGTGTCTAAAATCTTATCAAAAACCAAAATCCGAAGAAAACCGCCTGCAGCTCCTCAAAAACTTCTACCATACTGATTCATTCAGCATTAAGAAACACCGAGTGTTGACCGCAGTTGATAAGTTTTCCAAACTTGGGCAAGCGAAAGTAATTGCTTCCAAGTCCATGGAAGACATCAAACAGCCCCTAAGAGACTTGCTCTTTTACTTCTGTGTGCCGGAAATCGTCATCATTGACAACGGACGCTGACTCCGATCAGCGTAAATAGCTTATGGAGGAGATACTTATGGAAGATGACCACAAGATCAAGGTCTACAAAACTCCCCATATAAGAGCGAAGTTTACGGGCAGGTAGGATGGACCCCCTAGAAATTATAAAAACCTCCTACAACGACCCGTCCATGAGCACAACTGTACAATTCATTCTACGACCGGAAGAAAACCACTTGAGTTACACTTTGGCCGAATCCCGAGCATAGACCCAGACGAGCTGGAAAGAATTCGCCTCTCAAATATATACAAAATAAGACTAAAACAAGAAGAAGACATGACAATCCATAACGAGACAAGAAAACCTACCAAGGACTACCAGATAGGACAAACAATCTACGTAAACATCAGCAAACGGAAGGGATCGAAACTAACAGCGAGATATAGGCAGGAAATTTTAAAGAGAATCGAAATTCTGACTTAATCTGGGAAAGTTGTACATATGAAACTAAAATTTCTTACAGACCACTACTCTGCATTGCAAATGCCAAGGTTGAGATCCTAGACTTTTCAAACTCCCAAATCATCTCGTTTCATACCGGAAGAGCTAAGATTCAAGACGGAAACTTTAAGCTAATCCATACAATCGACATCAATCAGTACGAACACCTTATATCTCAAATAGACCCATTTATTTATTTGACGGAAATCAGGCACTATCCATCGTCAAGAATACTAGACATTCAATATAAACTTTCATTGATAAAGGAAGAATGACAAATGAGTTTAGCTTTCCATTTTATTAATTAAATGAAATGAGGTTAATTAATCTTATTAATCTTATCAATCTACATTAATCTTATCAAAATCTGAAATCAAAGTTGCAACCGATGTATTAAACAAAGAACTACTTCCATATTCAACAATAGAAGAGGCTTTAGATTTTGCAGAGGTTAAAATCATAGTAAACATGTCAACTACTTTATATATTGTTAAAATTCCAATAACTACTGGCCTCACGTACGAAACCTTGTTAATAATACCAGTAATGAACCATAATGTAATAAATGATCTCAAATTTAATAAAATTTTGAAAAATAGCGAAAAAAATTTTGGCGTAATTGAAGGAAATAAACTTCCTGTGAATATGTAAATCAAGTGAAATTTCCGATATCACCAAAACTTCATGTATTTCAATCCTGCTGAAAAGCCTCACGCCAATCTGTAATAGAACTAACAACGTACACATACCATCTGTAGAAGAAATCACTCCTTGCGGCATTTTACTCAATCAATTTCCCGCAATAATCGAAGTGGAGCACCTAGTCCACAAATTAAATAGAACATACCTTCTGAAAATACTGAACACCAGTATTATAGTTAATGCAATGACGTTTACCAATCGCGAGATAACAACGATGAGCCTTTTGCCACCTATGTTGCTACACTCTGCAGAAGTCAAAGCCTATTAAGAGGTTCTTTTACTGGAATCAATGGAAGATCTACATGTAAACGACACGAACGAGATCCAGTTGCTGCGTACCGAGACCAATATCCACCGAACAGCTACGTACTGCATACTTACCGTCGTCAGACTTTACTTATCAGTCCTAATCATCTGGAAAACAACAACCAATTTCAAGGCAAAGTAAAAATTTACGCAAATCAAGGTCACGCAAACGACAAAGCAACCACCACCTGCCGTAAAATCATCGTCATTGGAAACATTGGAAACCAACACCGAACAAGTATGTTAGGTTTACTGACATCAAATTTTTCTAAGCGATCGAAGAAGATCGCATCTAAAGGTTCCCACGAACTGAAATATGCAGACACTAGAGCTGCGTAGCGACAGACATGGAAAACATCAAAATGCTGTCGCTGCAAATCCCACGGTAGAGCTAAGTGCAAATCAAATTGTTAGTTTTTAAGTCAATCTTGTGTAATATTCCAACAAATAAACAATGAGCTCAAGCCCTATTTTTTTAATAAAATCGGCTGTTCATTAAAAATTAACTGACATAATGTTCTTCCCTGGCAGTTGTGAGACAAGCTCGTGTTATCTTGCGTTCTCACGCTTCACATCATCAATTTTCCATTCTTGTTACGCGGTTGATGATTTGGAGCCCGTCAGTTCGTCTTCTTCTTCTTCATACAAACTATCCTCCCTTTCTTATTCGGCGATGACTTGGCGACTTGGCCCGAATCCATTTCCGAGGAGAAAAACATTTCGGCATCCCACCGCAAGCTGTATAGTTTTGTTGTGCTTGATATTCATTAAGTTACGTCATAACATTTTAATGTACAATCAATGTGTCGGCATCGACAAAGGCCGATGCCGACCCAGGAATATGTAAATTATTATCATAAGCAATAAATGTAAGACTAAGTATTTTATTGTTCACGACCTTGTTTCTAGGACACATTACCTATTATAAAATTAGCACCTATTTGTTAGAAAATAAGTTTTGTAAAAGGACACGAGTAGGATTTAGTACAGTTAATAATATGCAAATAAAGATGGTTTGTTAGCAAGTAAGACTTAGATATAAAAGGACATGTAATTATAGATTTAAGTGTCAGTTGTTTTCAAAGAAGAAAAGAGTAAACATCGTTATGTAAAATATATTAACCGTAACAAAAATTGTTTTTTACATTTAAACTATAAAATAATATTATAAAAACGGTGAACAGCCTAAAACTTGTGAACATAAGTGGCGCAGTCGGATAGCGAATTTTTTCAAATCGCTTAACAAAAGAACCTCGACGAACATCGCATCGAAAATTAAATTTTTATATGCTGGATAAAAGCATCAACTCATCGATAAAATTATTATTCACAGGATAAAGTAACCTGGAGGAACTCGTCGAAGATTTTTCGCTTCTAACACTAAACAACAACAGAATGGACTTCAAGAGCTTGTCTAGCTATATTGCAGCTCTTTCAACTTTTGATGGAACACCGCTGGACTTATTTCCTTTTGTTGACGCGGTGGACGCAATAATAAACGAGGTAAATAACAGTCCCTCCAAAGTCATCCTTCATCAGCTGATATTAGGACGCGTTATCGGAAAAGCAAGGGAAGTATTGCACACACACATCACAGAATCCTGGTCAGATGTTAAGGCGCTCCTCGTAAATCCTTTCGACACACCTGAAAACGAGATCCAACTCACCGAGAGATTATTAGCAGCTCGATTCTCAACAGCAGGGCAACTCTATGAATACATATGTAAGTGCCTATTCAAAATTAATCATAAGATTAAATATAACATTGCATATTCCGTCTCTCAAAAGTCTCAAATGATTAAATTAAAAAATCAAATAGCAAAAAATACATTTATAAACAAGTGTCCCGAACCCATAAGAGGCATCTTACATGCCTACAAACCGGAGTCACTTGAAAGTGCATATAAGGTGCTAGTTGAAACAGGGTACGTTAGTTACAGTGGTGTTAAATATACAAATAGCAATACAAATCAGTTTATCGGAAATAAAAATTATTTAAAAGTGCAGGACGTACCTCCTACGAGAAATACTAGGATTCCAAATAACGCAGATTTTTCTCTTTCTTCCGATGTGTCTATGAACACAGCTACTTCTCTTTATGCAAGTGAGGATTTTCGGATATGTGCCTCGGAGGAGAGCCTCATTTACCCATTATTCGACTAACTATGGAAAATAAGGAGCTCCGTTGTTTATTCGACACCGGCTGCTCTACTTCAATATTAAATTCAAAGTTAGTAGCCGAACATAGGCAACATAAATTATCCAAACCGTTACAAGTTTGTTCTGTAAATGGAATTTCATCCACTTACAAGGGATTTTACACCGAATTTCCACAAGAATTTCAATTTAAGGGTAAAATTGAGTGGAAATTACTACCTTTCGAAAGTAAGACTTTTGACTGCATCATAGGACAAAACATTCTAAGGCCAGCGAAAGCAATAATTAACTTTGAAAATAATACTATTTCAATTAATAATATTGCTTTACCTATAAGTGTCCAACAAGAAGTGGTGTATACGGCTCAAGCAGCACACTTTGAGCCAGAAAATAAAGCCAAGACTGACGATGGGTCACATCTTACGAAAGAAGAAGTAGAAGTAATACCAAAAATAAAAAGGGAATTCTCTGATTTAGAATACCATGAAAACCAAAAACTATCTTTTACCCACGAAATTAAGCACGAAGTTAAATTGACCACAATTGACCCAAATCCAATTTATCAAAGAAATTATAGATATCAATACACACTCAGAGAATTTGTGAAAAATCAAGTAAAAGAAGATCTTGAACAAGGTATTATTCAACCCTCAAAATCTCCACACAATTCTCCTATCTGGATAGTTCCTAAAAAAAGGGGAAAAGAAACATAGACTTGTTATCGATTTTAGGAAAATAAATAACTTCACTGTAGAGGACAAATATCCGATACCACAAATCGATGATATACTGGGAAAGCTAGGTAACGCAAATTACTTTGCAACAATTGATTTGGCTAAGGGTTTCCACCAAATCGAAACTAAGTCAGAAGATAGGGAAAAAACAGCTTTTTCGACCGATGAAGGTCACTTTGAATTCACAAGAAATATTCGCCAGCAACGTTCCAGAGGCTCATGAATTCTATATTGCATAAGCATATCGGGAAAATATGCATCGTGTACATGGACAATATAAGTTAATACATCAAACGAGTTGTTTATATAAAAAAATATTTTTTCTAGGGCTTGGCCCAATCTTTATTCCTCGACAAGCTAATTACAACTGAACTAAAATCTAAACGATACAATTAAAATGTTGCTTATTATTAATTTGCTGTGTCTGCAGAAAATCTTTTTCCCATGCAAGTTAACAAAGTTTCCTCACGAAGTGGGAAAAAATATTCAAGTGCTTCCACGCACTGTAATAAAACGCGATTTTAATTATAATTTGAACAATTTATTTTGTCGACGTCTCGATAACAACTAGTCCAAAGCTTCGTTTGCCTCTTTTATATATTTGCAACTTATTTCGTATTTCACTTACATCAACAAAATCTACTTTACTCTAATTCCCGAGTTCATCTTGCTTTATATTTATGATGATACAGCGGCATGTGAGTGGATCGTATGACAACTTAAAAAGAACTTTACACCTGAGTCCAAGGTATGGGAAAGAATGTGTGGGAAAGTGCAATCGAGTAAGAAGATGCAATGTGTGCAGATAATAGCGTGTTAACTCCTCCCTTCATAAAATCTGTGTCCCACAGATCAAAAGGGTAATTTGATTGGATTGGGGTAAGTATAGCTCAGGTTGGATTCTGGTAATTTCAGCTTAATCCTTTTATGGAAAAAAAGGTAAATGAACATGGCTACAAAAATAATTAGAAAGGTAAAAATTGTAGCATCGGAAGTTATGGATATTACGCTATCATTTTCAATTTTGTCTAATTTTTCCAGACTATCCAAATGCAATCTTCGCAAATACTCCAGGTTTAATTTCATACCCTTTTCGGTTAAATCATTTTTCAAGACAGGAGGAAGTGAATAGAATTTTTTTACTTCAAGGCTTGTATATATTGCGTCGTTGATACGAATCGAATCGTTTTTGAAATTTATTAAAAAGGTACCGTTTAATGATTTTGATGAGTTGCTTTGCATGATTTTCCCCTGGAAATTGGTTAAAAAAACTGAATTTGAATCAATCATTTCGACTATAGGTTTATTGTGAAACTCATATTCACAATCAGCATTATGACCATCCAAAACTTGTGCGAGACAACCGTTTGTCCTAAGTTCTTGGAGATGATGTCTCTCGCAAATGCTCAGATCGCGAATTTCGTAACAGCTACCGACTATACCAAATTTCTCTGATCGCGTTATAAAGAGATTAGAGTAACTGACATGAATCATTTTATTATTTTGGATTGTCGGGCGAATCAGCATATGGTTAAACTCTGTAATTGCGGTTGTAGGTAAGCAGATTACATATAGGAAGAGAAATTCTTTTACCTAAACCATTGGTTTGGCGTATTCTATTGCTTCGATTGCGTTTTGATAAGGAAGGGTTTCTATACGGGATAACAGCGTATTAATTTCCCCATTGTCCAAAAGATTTGAGTTTATTATACCTTTGGATGCAAGTTGGCATGCCAGAACTATTTCCTCAACTTCATCTTTGAGAATGGTTAATTTATTGAAGAGTACCTGTTCGAACTTGTCATTGGTTCTCACATCAATGTCTGCCACGACCATGTTGTATGTATCCACAAGTTCTGCCGATACCTTAGAAATATATTTGTTAATTTTGTATTGTTTGTTATTGTTTTCTATGATCTTGTTTTCGCTTTTGACTATTTTATCCCAGTCGGTGGCGTCGGGGTTTCCCGCGATCCACTTCCAGGCGGATCCAATCCAATTTATGGCGCGCTTCATTTTCCTTTTATTCTGCAATCGATGTAACTGTCTCGAGATAACAGATAGCTGTTGGTAAAGTTGCGGTCACAAAAGGCTAGTCTTATTCACTCGATGTTGTATAACAGGTTCGATGTTTGCCAATATTTCGTCGTATTGTTTAGGTCGATAGAGTGGATAATTTTGAAATTCCCATTGATAATTTTGCCCGATCCTATTTTCATCGTCATGATGGGGCCGTTATATTCGTAGATGTCTACGGTGGCGTATGCGCTGTCTAGGATTATCCTGAAAAGGATGAGACATTCTTCAGATGGGACTTATGGACTCGTTTTCCGGTGTTAGTGGTGATTGTTACTTTGTTATCCTTTGATACTGTTTCTTTTTTATAAAGAGGCTTATGTTTAGGCTTAATCTGCTTATCAATCTTATATACTACGTCACCGACCTCGTATACCCTTGGTTTTGATCTTTTTTTATTATGGTTCTTCAGCTGACTTTCTTGTTTCCGTTGGATTTCCTGCCTTCAGTTTTCATTGAGCTTGGCCTTAAAATCATGCAACTGTTGATAATTTATGCGCTTAGAAGGGTTAAAAAATATGTCTACCGGTTTTTTCCCGGTTACGGAGTGAAATGAATTATTGTATCGGCCAACAGAAATGCCTATAATTTCCTTTGCAGAGAGATCCGGATATTCTTAGATAAGGCATCTTACGATTTCAAGAATAGTTGAGTGAAGCCTTTCGATTGTACCGTTAACTTCACTTTTTTGCGGTGGTGTTAAGTAGACCGTAATACCTAGTTCCTCAAGAAGGTTGTGAATTATGGGGCTAATGAATCCACCCTCGTTATTGGAGGTTAAAATTTTGGGAACTGAGAAATAATGAAGAACATTCAATATCTTTTGGCGAAGATGCAATACAGATCTGTTCTTTATGCGGACAAACTTTGCAAATTTGCTAAACTTGTCGATACAAGTGATATACTTTTCTCCCATGATCTCCCATATGTCTATATGAAGGATTTCTGTTGGATATTTGGGGATTGGCGTTTCTTCTTGTGCTGGCTTCAGTGGGTGGCGGTGATATTTGTTGGTATTGCAAACCTCGCAGTTTTTAGTGTACTTTTTTATAAGGCTAGTCATTTTTGGAAAGTAGTACCTTTCCAAAATCTGCTCTCTATTCTCGCGATGATTCCTGTGGGCTCTGCGGTGTATCCGCAACTGGTTATCTTCCTGAGCTATGTCCTCAACCATGCGCTGCGTGATTCTTATTTTAAATTTAGGGAAGTGCTCTTTATAGACATCCTGGAAAAGCTGCATGAAGTGCTCTGGAATCTTAATACCGTTTATAATGTTTGGAGAAAGCGTCTCTTTAAGGATCTTCACTAGTATATCCTTCGTAATTTTATTTATTCGTATGTAGTGCCTATGAAATCCCGTATGTGGTTGTTCATATGCATTAATTTCCTTCCCTTCAGATATAATGATTTGGTTTTTAAAAACTTTTATCGGGGCGTTGCTGAACGGAGCAAGGTCGCTGTTGTCTTGAGCTGCACTATGAACAGTTGAGGAACTTGAATCTAGCATATTTACCTCGATTGGCAATCTGGATAAAGCGTCTGCTACGTAATTGGTTTTTCCAGGTCTATAAATTAATTCGTAGTTGTATTCCTCTATTCTTGCTTTCCAGCGTTTCAGCTTTGCGTTATGGTTTGCGTTGCTCAGAGCAAATGTCAACGGTTGTTAATTGGTTAAAATTTTAATCTTTTTTGCTCCGTAAAGATACGTTCTTAATTTGTTAAGTGCCCAGACTATCGCCAAAAACTCCTTTTCATTAGTAGCATAGCTTTCTTCCGTTCTATTGAGTGATCTAGATATATATATTATCGGCTTGTCCTTTCCAATGTCTTCCTGCGGTAATACAGCGCCGATGGCGTAATTCGAGACATCGGTTGTAAGCAAAAACGGTTGTTCGAAGTCTGGAAATACTAATATCTCCGCGGAGGTAAGTAATGCTTTCAAAGTATTGAATGCTTCAGTTTCCGGTTTACCAAATTCGATATCTTTGCGCTTGGATTGGTTAGATCTAACTTGCGCATTTTCACCACGAGTTAGGTTGGTCAATGGTTTCGCTATTTTCGTAAAATCTTTAATGAACTTCCTATAATATGATGCCATACCCAGGAAAGCCTTTAAGTCTTTTAAGTTTGATGGAGGTTTTATTTTACTAATAGCGGAAGTTTTCTCCGGATCAGGTAGGATTCCTTCACCCGATATAATGTAACCTAGAAACTGAACTTGACTTTTGAGAAAGGTAGATTTTTCCAAATTAACTTTCAAATTTGATTTTTCTAATTGATCAAGTATTGTTTCTAAATTTCGAAGGTGTTCCTCCTCGGTTTCTCCTAGGATAATTATATCGTCGATGTAAACGAAACAAATTTTTCCCACAAATGGCTTCAAAACATCATCAATCATGCGCTGAAAAATGGCAGGTGCATTCTTGAGGCCGAAAGGCAGCCTTGTGAATTCGTATTTGCCATTTGCCGTCGAAAACGCAATTTTTTGGATAATATTTTCCTTCATCCTTTTCCTTCATTTGGTGAAACCCAGAGGTAACATCAAGTGTAGTGAAAAGCTTGGATTTTCCGAAGCTGGCTAGTGTATTCGTAATATCGGGTATCGGATATGCGTCTGATATGGTGACAGCGTTAAGTCTTTTGTAATCAATGATCAAGCGATATTGCTTTTCGCCTAACTTATTGGGTTTTTTTGGCACAATCCAAATTGGGGAATTATAAGGGCTCCTTGATGGACGAATAATTCCATCTTGTAGCATCTTTTCAATTTGCTTCTGAACTTCGTCCCTCAGGTTTACAGGATACGGGTATGATTTGACATAGATGGGATCTGATGTGGATGTTCTTATTTCAGCTCTTACGCTTGTTTCCACAATTTCCGCATCAGTTACTGGGCCGAAGATTTTAGAATGCTTTTTTAGTACTGAGTTCAATTTGATCCTAGTCTGGAAATTTAGGTGATTGTATGTGATATTCAAGTTGTTGACCTGTTTGGATTGTTTCGCTTTCAATGGTATTTTAATATTCGGAGAAATTTTCAAAGTATTCTTGTTCCTATCTATAACCGCATCTAACTGTTTGAAGGTATCGTCACTCAGTATACCGTCAAAAGATCTCAATCCTGGTAGAACATAAAAATCTAAAATCGTACTGTTCCCGATACTTTTGAAAAACGGTCCTGAAACTTTTTTCGTAATGGGTATTTCCCCTGCTGCTGATTGTATATTAAATGGGGTTTTAACCGATTTTGCATTGAAATAAAATTTGGGAGCAATAAAGTTTTTATTTGCGCCCGTATCGATTAAAAACTTTAATACCTGTCCGTCGCGTAAGATGTACTGTACGTATGGTACGCTAGAGAGGCGTCCATCATAAAATTTATCTCACTATCATCGTCTCCAAGATCGTTATTACTTTTGGACTGTTCAAAATAGTCCGCATTAGATGAGTCCTGTAAAACAGAATCATCACAAATTTCAGATGAATCAGGGTATGTTGATTGTTCCTGAGTTTCCAGATTAAATAGTCGCTGTGATTTTTTTGGGTAAACCGCGGAGTCATTTGGACGCTTAATAGCTTGATCGTAAAAAGGTCTATTCATATAATCGATCTGCTTGGTTTGCAAGGATTTATCAATATCCATCGGGACCGGAGGTTTTGGATAATTAGGCCTGGGAGGGGGTAAATTCTGTAAACTTTGCTGCATATTCCTTGGAATATTTTAGACCTGATTCCTAAGAGGCGTGCTTAGCCGTGGATAAGTAGCTAAATTTGGATTATAAGCATTTTGTTCAGGTTTTGCAGAAAAGAATTGATTCACTGGAGCTGAAATTGAGTTGTTTACGTATTTTTGATGGATTTGATAGTTCCTGTAATTTAAATTCTGAAATTCTAAACATGAAGCGTATGCTTCCGGTAGAGTTTGGGGTCTTTGCACAATCAGCATTCGAGATAAGTCTCCATTAAGGCCGCGTACGAAAACATCAAGCGCACGATTTCGATAATTCTCGGTTAAGGCAATTACAGTTTCCTGTGAATAGTCTTCCGTTTTGATTTTATTAATCAAAAGGGATAGTTGATGGTTTACCTCGGCGTAAAACTCATCGACACTTTTAGACCTTTGAAACATGGAATGCAATTGATGTTCTAGAGTCCGTACATCACGCTTATCGGCATAATGTAGGGAAAGGCACTTTTTAATACTCATTCAATTTTCATCAAAGATGTTATATGAAATGAGAGCAGCATCTGCCGGGCCTCTTATTTTTTGTCGAATGTGACGAAGAATTGCCCGGTAGATAGGTTTGTGCCGAACTATTTCGTAATCCCTGAGTATATTTTCAACACTATGTACCCAGGATACGTATTGCACTGGATTTCCATCGAATCCCTGCAGATCTCTGACACAATCAGGTAACCTCTTAATGTCTTCAAGGTCCTGTTCTGTTTTAGGTGTGGCGGTGTTCGTGGGAGTGGGAATATTTGACGGACGTGATTTTATTTCCTCTTCTAGAGTTTTTAATTTATTCTCGAGTTTCTTACTGTGTTCGATTTGCGCGTTTACCGCACCAGTCAATCGCACAAGGGTTTGCCTAATTTCTTCCATTTTAAATAAGATTTATCAAAAAACTCGGAAAAACACGAAACACTCGCAAGTTGAACTCGGTTTACACTTCACTAATTCACTCTTATATAATTGTGTAAAATAAACAAATTCTATATATAAATTTAATTTAATAATTAGATAAGAAAAATCTAACAAGATTGATGAAAATTTTTCAAGAAAATCTTGAAAAAATTTGATGATTGTTATCGAGAAGAGGCAAACTTACATGAAGCAATAAAAAAGTCTCTTCATGGTTGATTCTTGAACCATGAAAAATCTTCTTCCAAAGAAAATCTTGAAAAAATTTGATGATTGTTATCGAGAAGAGGCAAACTTACATGAAGCAATAAAAAAGTCTCTTCATGGTTGATTGCAGTGTAGCGTATTATTCCTTTTTGGCACCGACCGTTGATCCTTGGAAACTGCCTACTGCGGTACGTCAACTATTTGCCTTTGCGATATGGTCCTTAAATGAAGAAAGGCGTTTCGGGCACGTTGCTGGTAATTCTCGAAACGCGTATTGCACACTTACTGCTGCTTTATTTCCTTGGGGACACTTGTCACACGTCGTTTCGCGCGGTTTTAGCTTCTTGCGCGGATTTCCGTAAAATAGCGGTTTAATTAAATTTTTATGCTACGGGTAGCGACAAATAGCTGTGTTCTCACGGGAACAGCTTTTTTAGCTCGGGCGCCACTTATCAAAGTTTCCTCACGAAGTGGGAAAAAAATATTCAAGTGCTTCCACGCACTGTAATAAAACGCGATTTTAATTATAATTTGATCAATTTATTTTGTCGACGTCTCGATAACAACTAGTCCAAAGCTTCGTTTGCCTCTTTTATATATTTGCAACATATTTCGTATTTCACTTACATCAACAAAATCTACTTTACTCTAATTCCCGAGTTCATCTTGCTTTATATTTATGATGATACAGCGGCATGTGAGTGGATCGTATGACAACTTAAAAAGAACTTTACACCTGAGTCCAAGGTATGGGAAAGAATGTGTGGGAAAGTGCAATCGAGTAAGAAGATGCAATGTGTGCAGAAAATAGCGTGTTAACTTGCATTGTGGGAAAATGCATTGCCCTGTTTGTGGAATTGGAGACATAGCGTCAGCGCTTTTGGTTTCTCAGACAGGTGATAACTCGCCCACCTTTAAATACGATTGTCCTCGATCGTTAAAAAAATCGAATGTCATTGAACCTTACGTTTTACGATGAGGGTCGAGAATCAGGTATCGGGGATGATGATGGTGTTTGAACGGATGATGGTGTTTGAACTGGTAGTGGCATTTCTGGTACTTTTTCTTTCGCTGGTTCTGCTATTATTGGTAGGTCTGAAACTTGCTTTATATTTATTGTTGCGATGTTTTGTTTGGCCTTAAGTTTTGAATATGCTTTGCAAATGATCAGGATTGTCACGTAAGCTCCAATGACGGTAAGTATTCCATAGGTTGCGAATCGATGGATGGAAATCCATCAATTGGATTTCGCCGGTGTTATTTATATTGAGATCCTTCATCATTTCGAGCGAGAGTATTTCCTTGTATGCCTTGCTTTCTGATGATGGTTGTAGGATAGCAGGCAGGGCATGTACTATTTTGACTTCCCGGTTTTCAAACATTCGTCCATCTATGGATATGCCGTAAATTGGTTCAATAGTATGGTTCCGGGGGAGATTTCTTCAATTGATGGTATATGGGCGTCGCTAGTTTTGCTGCAGGTGGCTGTGCGGCTTCTCATCAGGTTCGGGATGCAGGAGTTATTGGTGATATCCGTGAGCTCAGTTGATTTACAGATGCTTAAACTATTTACAATTTTACATTTTCCAATTACGCCAAAAAAATTTTCGCTACTTTTCAAGATTCTTTTATATTCAATGTCATTAATAACGTTTTTTCTCTTTATTGGATTGAGCAACAATGATTCATAGGTGAGGCTGGTTGCTAAAGGGATATTATGTATGTATAATATAATGTATAATATTGTTGCCAAATTTTTTATAATTTTTATGTCAGAAAAATCTAAAGCCTCTTCTATTGTGGAGAATGGTATACGTTCTTTATCCAGGATGTCCGTTGCCAATTTTATCTCTGATTTGGATAATATTACAGAATTTATGATGCCTAATTTGGCCCAATGAATAGCAAAATTTATGTTTTTTGAGTTCTTCTTTTATTAATGATAATCTGAATTGGAGGTCTAATATTGTATCATAGTTAGTTTGACTACTTTGCTTGAATAGTTTTTGGATCTCATTTGCTAATTTAGTAATGTTATTTATTCTATCGTTCTGAATTCTGTTTAGGACAACTTGCCGATTAATATTTTGTAGCATATCGTTAATTTTAGCTTTAATTGTAAGATAATCCTCGTGATCTGGATTGCCTGCAATCCATTTCCAGGTGGTACCAATGAAGTCGAGTGATCTCAATTTTGCGTGGCCTGAGGTTAATGTATAAGATTCAGAATTTGTTGGAGCTCATAGGATAGGTGAGATGAAAAGGAATAGTGTCTGACTTCCGTGAGATTCAGGATTGGTTCTATTGCTTTCACAAAGTTTTCGTACTGGTCAATGTCGATGGTATGGATTATTTTAAAGTTCCCGTCCTGTATTTTGGCTGTTCCTATATGAAAGGAGATGACTTTGGAACTCGAGAAGTTCAATATTTCAATTTTGGCGATGACGAAGTAAGGAAGAAGTCTGAAAGAGAAATTTCAATTACGTATGTGGCTTTTGTGTATAACTTTACCGGATTCTGTCAAGACAGTTGAGTTTCTGTTTTCTTTAACTATTTCTTGTTTGTATCGTTGTGTCAGTTTAGAGCCTACTCTTTTGTTCTGTTTTACAAAAATTGTTTCACCGATTTCGTACTGTTTGGTAGCTTATCTTGTCTTATTGTGGTTTCTCATGTCCGTATTTTGTTTTTGTTTCAGTCTTTCAGTGTTGGAGTGTCGGATTTTTTCTAGTTCGTCTGGGTTTGTCCTGGGGGTTCGTCCGAAGTGAAGCTCGACAGGTTTTCTCCCGGTTGTGGAATGGATTGAGAAGTTGTATTCGTGCACGGCTCGTTGCAAGAGATTTTCGAAGGATCTGGGTGGTCCGTCCTTCTTTAGGCATCTCATTATTTCCGTGAGGGTGCTGTGCCATCGTTCGGCTTGCCCGTTAACCTCATTCTTGTATGGAGGTGTTTTATAGACCTTGATTTTGAGGTCATCTTCCATTAAAGAGGTTATGGAGGCTGATCTTAAAGAACTTTCATTGTCGATGACGACAATCTCTGGTATACGGAAATAGAAAAGCAAGTCTGTAAGTGGCTGCTTAATATGCTCAATAGATTTTGATACAATGATTTTAGCTTGGCCGAATTTGGAGAATTTGTCGACAGCTTTTAACACTCGATGTTTCTCGGTACTGAAGATATCGATGTGTATTGTATGACCAGGGTAGGATGGAATCGGAGTCGGATTTAATAAAGGTTTGTTAGGGTGTCGGTCATACTTGTTTTCTTTACAAACACTGCATTGCTTAACGATATTTTTAATTTTTGAAGACATTCTTGGAAAGTAAAAGTTTTCAAGAAGCTGCAGACGATTCTCTTCAGCATTCCGATGCGCCCTTTTGTGGGTTTGTAGGATTTTCTCTTCCTGTTCCATGTCGCTAGGGATGTCTTCGACACATTTCTGAGTGTATCGAATACGATAACTTCTAAAATGTTCGGGATATATTTCCTGTATACGACCCATGATTTCCTCGCATGTAAAAAGACCATTTATGATGTTGGGATTTAGGTATCGCTTGAGAATGCTAATAATGTCGTTATCGGTGTATCGAGGTTTTATTAATGTGTGTCTTATATACTTTGGAAACGGATTTTGGAGCTGGTAACTACCTTCGTCACCAGTCTTTATAATGATTTTATTTCGGAATACATTTATGGGCGTTTCGACCGTGGGGATTAAATTGTGTGATGAGCTTTCGTCACTGTGTTCTGTTGGGGTAAGAGAGTCAATTAAAGCTTTAGGGGGTCGTGAGAGGGAGTCCGCAACAACGTTAGCCCTTCCTGGCTTATACTCTAGCTCGTGGTTGTACTCTTCTAAGATGGACTTCCATCTCTTGATTTTAGAGTTTGTGTTCTTATTGCTAAGAGCATAAGTAAGGGGTTGGTGATCGGTGTATATCTTCACTTTCCGTGATCCATATAGGTAGCTTCTCAATGAGTTTAGAGCCCAGATGATGGCGAGCATCTCCTTCTCATTGGTAGCGTAATTTTCCTCGGTTTTGGATAACGTTCGTGAGCGAAAAATGATCGGTTTATTGTCCTGCGAGAGGACTGCGCCAATTGCGTAGTCGGAAGCATCTGTGGTAAGCTGAAACTCCTTCTCGAAATTTGGATGGGTCAAAACAACTTCTTTAGATATAAGACAATTTTTAAGAGAGTTCAATGCGTTGATGGCTTTAGAATCGAGGTGAATGATCTTATTTTTCGATTGGTTCCTGGACACTCGTCTGTCCTCCCCTCTTAAAAGTGAAGTCAGGGGCTTTGCAATTTTTGCATAGTCCTGAATGAACCGACGGTAATACCCCGACATACTTAGGAATGATCTTAGGTCTTTTAAAGTTTTCGGAGTGGGCATGTTTGCTATTGCCTTAATCTTTTGGGGATTAGTTTTTATACCATCGCTGCTAACCAAAAATCCCAGGAACTCTATTTCCCTTTTAAAGAATTCACATTTATCCAACTGGATCTTCATGTTGGAGGCTTCCAAAGTTTTGAGCACCTTCCTAAGGTTTTCAAAGTGCTCTGTTTCGTCTTTCCCGAAGATGATGATATCATCAATGTACACATAGCAGTGTACACCAATGTGCTGTCGAATGATGTCATCGAGGGTTCTCTGAAAGATTGAGGAAGCGTTTTTCAGCCCAAATGGAAGGCGGGTGAATTCGAATTTTCCGTTATTGACGGAGAAAGCGGTTTATCGTATATCTCGTTCCCTAAGCGGAATTTGGTGAAAACCACTCTTTAGGTCAACAATTGAGAAATAACTATTTTTTCTAAGGTTTGTTAAAATCTCGCTTATTTCCGGTATAGGGTATTTGTCCGCAATGGTTACAGAATTGAGTTTGCGATAGTCTATTACCATTTGATTTTTTTTTTCACCAGAAGCGTCATCCTTCTTAGAAACGCTCCAGACTAGGGAGTTATATGGGGATTTTGAAGGTCTTATTATCCTGTCGTCCAGAAGTTTATTCACTTCCTTCTCGACTTCCCCTTTCAAGGCCATTGGATATGGGTACGACCTTGAGTACACCAAATCGTCGGTCTTTGTACGTATCTCTCCCTTTACGGTACTCGTATAGGTAAGCTTTTCGTCGGGTTCAGTTAGCAGCTTGGAGCAGCTTTTTAGAATTGTCTTTAATTTGGCAGTTTGCTCTCTGTTTAAATGGGTAGTTCTGAGATTTATGGTGTTGACGGTTTCTGACAAGTGTTGTTTTAATAGGATGTAAATATTTGGATAAGGGATCATGTAATTGTCGTCTGAATGGATAATGGCTTTAAACTGTTTGAGGGTGTCATTACCGATAATACCGTCAAATGTAATCAGACTCGGAAGTATGAAACATTAAATTTCTTGTATTTGAGGGCCGAATAGGTTCGTAAAAGCATGATGAGGGATTTTGATATTTCCTGCTATTGAATTAGCGTAAAAGGATTTGTTGTTTTGTAGAGGATAACGGATATGTTTGTTGGATGTAGTTTTTGTTGGACCCGGTGTCCACTAGAAATCTGAGTAGCTCTCCACTTCTCGAAACATATTCGAAGTAGGGAAGCGAAGAGCGCCTCAACCTAAAAAATAAATATCTTCCAATTCTTCCGCATCTTTGAGGCTTGCTTCATCACTTGGGTTTATGTAGTCCGTTAGCGTTTGTTCATGATTTTTGTCTTCGTCATTCATGTCTTTTTGGTACTGTTCTGTTGTTATGTCGTTCATTCCGTCCGGTTCCGTATAATAAACTCGTTGAACTTTATGCGGTAGTTGGTGTCTTTGAGAGGGTTTTTGAGGGCGTTTTTGATGGTAAAGTTTATTTTGAGGCCTGTTAGCGTAATTCACATTATGGGATCTATTAGTTTGGTCAACGTCCATAGGGACAGGACCTCGTGGTGGTCGAGGGGGTGGAGAATTATACGCATTTTCACGCTGGGGTTGTTGGAAATTCTTTGGGTAAAATCTTGGTTGCTGTGAGACCTGCGGATTATGTTGAAGTTTTGGATAAAAAACACGTCTTGGGGCTGGAATAGGCACGGGTCTGGAAGAGTTAGACACAATCCTGCGCATAGGTACCGGAGGCGGATGACCATGATGTGCTTTACGCGAATTGGAATTATTCGCATATTGGGCTCGGTAGTCCATGTTTTGCAGCTTAAAGCACAGATGTAGGGCTTGAGGTAAATCGATTGACTCGCGAATACTTAGTAATCGCGGTAGGTCTCCTCTTAATCCTCTAACGAATGTGTCTAGTGCCTTGTCACGGTATGCTTGAGTCATGATGTTCATCGCATCCTGACTCATTTCTATGGATCCTAACTTGTTGAGGATCAGAGAAAGATGGTTGTAAACTTCCTGATAGAACTGAGACACCGTATTGCTGCCTTGCACAAAAGCGGTCATTTGGTACTCCAAGGTGCCTAAGTCTCTTTTATCTTCATAATGCAGAGTGAGGCATTTAGAAATTTTCCTCCAATTTAGAGGAGTGTTGTATGACTCCAGAGCAATGTCCGCGTGACCAATTATTTTGTTTCGAATAACGGACAAAATCCCATAGTATTTCGGAGTTCCTCTTAGATGGTCGTAAATTTGTAAGATTCTGTCGACGCTTTTGCACCAAGAGCTGAACTCTCCTGGTTCCCCAGAGAAAGTTCTTAGGCTTTTTACCACGTCGGGGGTTTTGTCCATGTCTGAAAAATTTCCGCTGGTGCCGATATTAATCGGTACATCGACATCATTATTGATGTCGATGATACATACCCTTCAATTAAAGGTAGAGGATACGCGTCCTTAATCGTGACTTCATCAAGGCGACAAGCATCCAAGCATAATCTGAGCTTCCCAGGCCTCCTTACCAAGGTCACGAGTGAACTCCATGCACTGCGACTTTCCTCTATTACCACCAAAGTCAGTCATTCGTCATACAACGGTTTCAAGGCGGTCCCTGGAAGGTAGCCTGAGGTTCCATAGTGGCCCCTGGTGTTCTTGTTTCTTGTGATACCACTACAGGGGTTCGGCGGTGAGGGATTGATGCAAATTGCGAAGGACCTGGTTTCTCTTCTGGTCCTTCTATTGCCTTATTGGTGCTAGTGGAAAGACTGAGACACTCTCATTCACGGTCTAGTTGGCTGTAGCTGGGATCCCTGCTTGCAGTTCGTCTGCGGGATATTAAGGACTTTTTTGACTAAAATAAATGTACGCTAAAATAAAATAAACTAAAACAACCTACTTTCGTGCAAAAGAGTATCATAATATAAAAACTCAATGGTAATAAAAATGTGTGCGAAAACAGCGAAAAACAACTTATCTTTATTTCATTTCTTTCAAAATCTTTCCTTCGTTAGTAGGAAAGCCAGCAAAGGGGAAACATAAACTGGAATGAAATTAAAAAGATGAAATTCAGACGAAACACCAAAGCAGGAAGTCTGAAGGCTCTGCCTAGTCATGGACCCTTGCAGCGTACTTCGCTCAAGCAGTCGACACTTCTGGATCGACTACGAGATTATCAAGAAGCTCTACGCCTTATAGCTCCGGCAAGAGACACGAAAGTTTCATCACCAATCAGATGAAAAGGATGATGCACGGATCGATGGTGTGGATCGATTCCTAGAGCCAAATCATAGTTTAGCTATCCCGTACAGGGAGATGTGGCCAACGGCATAAAACTCGATGGTTCCTAACATCATCTACACTAACTAACACAAGCTGTCATAGTCGCGAAGACTGTAACATAAATTCCAGCACGGTGGGCACCACTGCGACGGCGGCAAACAACGAAAATAATAAAAAAAACCGAACTAAACTTAAATTTTTTTATCAATTAATCTTTAATTTCAAGCAAAAGGAAAGAAGAAAAACATTTAAAAAAATTCAACATCTGAAATGGAAAAGCCACTGTTCAAGCCAATCACTTCTAGATGTCCGTCGGCCCTATAAATTTACTTTCCCCTAGCGTGAGAAATAAAACTTTACTTGATTATGACTTTACTTTAATAACATAAATAGAGTGAAATGAGAAAGAAAATTTGCGATAGCAAAATCTACAACGTAAATGTCATTAGAATACACTAGTTTGGGTGCCAATCTGTTGCGAATCACGTCGGCCGCAGTCGCAGACATTTATGTGGCAGTAATCTTTGGGTCCACTAGGTGGCTCTCTGAGGCCGGCTGCGCTCAGTCTGTCGGTGTTCTGTGGGGAAGATCACTGCCCGTGCTGAGCCACCTTAATCAACACCAAAAACATATAATTTATGTATTGGGGAAAAGGGAGAGGATGCGGAGGAGGGATGCCTCAAGAAATGGAAGTCAGTTTTGTTTTAGTTAGACTTCATGTTATTAATAAAAAAATAATAATTGGATTCAAAAAATAAGGTAAAAAGTTAAGATAATACAAAAAATAAGAAAAGCTCATACTAGAAAAGAACTAGAAAATACTAAAAATACTAAATTAAATAAATAGAAAAACTAAAAAAAGAAGGAAGAGAAAAAAATGGAGTCTACCAGCCGTGAAGATAAAAAAGATACAAAAAAATGAAATGAATGAAATGAAAAAAAAACACCACCTAACCCGATCGGGTATGGTTTACATGCATGATATAATGAATACAATTATGAATACAGTTTCTTGACATTCGGCTCGCCTTGATCCTTCTCCTTCGCTCTAATGATGAATTGCAGAAGATTCTTGTTTCCGACGTAGTGATTTCAGATAGCATTATAGTTTAGTATCCAAATATTTTGAATGTTTATAACGAATTTTTACAAAAAGATTTTTATAATTTTTTTTCTCACTCCGACGCCATTCGCTGATTTTGCACTCTTCGCCGTCTTTTAACTACTTTTCGTTACTTCCGGTTCACTCTTATCCAAGGAAAGTATCAAAAACAAAAAAAATCCCTACAATCACACAAAAACCAAAAAAACATCTTTCAATAAAAACCAAAAAAAACTTCCACTATCGATTTCTTTTCTTTTTCCGGCGATCTATATTCCACTATTGAATTTTTCTTTTCCGATTATCTATATTCCACTATCGATCTGTTCTTTTTGGGGATCTCCACTCCACTATCCCTTTCCCGTTTTTTCGGGTCCAGATTTCCCTCGATTCCCCGTCAATATTTTTGTACAACTTTTCGTCCTGTTCGCAACGCCGTTTTCACTGTTCGTGGGCAATACCCTTTCATCCTCCAGTCAAGGTCAACTTCCTCAGAGCAGATTGAATATAATTTCAATCACCCTAAAGAAGATAACTCGACCAAAAGGTTAAAAAGCCATCACCCACCGTGGAGTCGAACCCAACGTCTAGGGTTCCACAATCCACTGCCAAATCACTGTGCAACGGAGCTGCTTGACTTGACTCATTCTGTAACAAACATCAAGCATCTCCGTCGCCAATCGCAATCTCACGCTGCATGTGCTTTTGTGGAGGCCATTTCCTGATGGTAGCCGGATTATTGTTGGTAGTTTTCAATGCATTTGAACTATACAAAATTCAAACACATTGCATGGCGTACCAACTATTCGGGTGGATATTTGGAGACGGCTGTGGGGAAAATGGTGAGAAATGGTGGAAATCAGAGGTAAGAGGAATAGGTGTAGAATGGAATTGATGCATGAGAAATGACGTCAACACCCGCACAAAGCTAGGCAGAAATAGGGATATTCTCATCATTAGTGTATATAGCGTATGAATAAACTATTTGCTGCGTAAAAACACCTAGTTTGATCCGGGTTTGGTTGGAATAGATGTAGCTTTTAGTCATTGTTTATACGATATTATACGATGTTTTCAAACGATGTCTTAATTTTTATATTCAGCCTAATTTCTTTTTCTTTGAGTCATTTTTAATTGTTTCTACAACTTATATGTGCCCGGTTGCGGCCTTCATTGATAAGACATTTCTGATTTTATTGTCATTAACATCTTCTAACAAGGTTTCATATTGTTGCGCTTATCCAATTACGCGGCCTTTAACCGAGTAAACTATAAATTCCTTGGAAGTGAAACACAAATTTTATTAAAATCGTCGTTCTATCTCATTCAACACACTTCAATAAATTCCACAAACACTTCACTTAATTCAATAAACACTTCACTAAATCATCGTCAATGTATCTCTTAATTTCCTTTGCGCGGTAATTCATTTAGAATACATACAATTTGACTTCACTGTAATACTATTTAATTCGACACTTTTGTTGACGAGTACTGTCGCTTTTTCACTTTTTCAACAATAGTCCTCGTCTCCGCCTGCTTTAGTCGCTTAAATACTCCCATCCAGCCAATCCGGAACTTTCTCATACCTTCTATGTAAATCATTCTCGAGTTCACGTGCTAAATCATTTGTATTTGCACTGCATTGTTGTTATTCCTAATCCCAATACACGTGATCCACGTGTTTGTTGTTGTTTTAATCGTCATTGTTTTGCATTGAATTTTGGCAACTACAGTACTGCGTGAAATTATTCGAACACGTAACAAAATGCTCAGTAAAGTTTCAAGGCTTCCTCTTGCTGAAATTCCGCAAGGTTTCGAACTAATTCAAACGTTTATTGAAACATCGTGTTAAATTTTTATCGGTTTTTAAATTTCAGCTTTTTCTTACAACGTTGGATTGAACAAATTTTTGATTTCAGAGCTTTCTTGTCAAATTTTGCTTAATTATTCTTGGTTTTATTCTCGCATTTCCTCCATTTCCCCTCTAAAATACACATTCAATAGTTTGATATTTTGGCAACCTTAAATCTAAAGGTTTTCCGAATAGTTAATCTTTAATAGTTTGTATTTTGGTTCCAGTTGTTAGTTGGTTCAAGAGTTATTTTTCCATGTTTTCAACTTTACTGAAAGTTTCATATTCACTTGCCTAAGTTAATTTACGACCATTTGTGTGTGAGTCATATATTCTTCAGCCAATGAGGAATACACCCAAACATACAAATTTTCCTATGTAATCCCTTAAAAGAAGATGAAGATGCTAGATGCATTTTTCTAACCGGTTAGCATTCCAATGAACTCATACTTCGGCTCGTTTTTTCAGAAATCTTTTTTCCTGTCCATTTTCTTAATAAAAATTTATTCGAATCCAGGTTGTAAATTTAATGTTTAAAAGACTCTTGGTTTCGTTAAATTTTGTGGAATCATCTTGACATCGGGTAAGGGATAACGATCAATCATAGTGTGGCTGTTAAATTTCGGAAAACCATCTACAATTTTCTTTTAGGGCTACCTTGCTCTATCTACAATTTTCTTTTAGGGCTACCTTGCTCACCATTGTTTTTTTGGCACATTGGTCCTATCTGATTGGTCTGAATTATAGGAGTAAAAGTAAGTTTACATTACATTGCACTACTTAACATTACACTTCAAAATTTCGCGAACTTCATTCTCCTTCTTAATTTTTCTATTTTATTTGTATATTCTTTATTATCGATAGTGTAAAATGTATTAGTTCTTTGGACATTTAGTATGAGAAGTTACTTGTTAATTAGAGAAGCCTAGATGAAATCTAGTTGATCTTCAACTCTAGTTGAGTGATTCCATCTAAACTAAAAAGTGCTTGATTGTAGAATAAGAACATTTTCAAGATTGTAGAATTTTGAACTCGTATTAAATAAAGTGATTATTTTTTTTCTTCTGTATTATTAATATTCCTTTATTTTTAATATTATTATTTTCTTCTTTATTATTAATATTCCAGGGAAGCCTTTAGTTTTAATTAGTATGCCGCGTTGTAAGTCTTTTCCAATTGAACTATTTTTGCTCACTTAGTAATTCGTACTTCCACAATCAAATAATATAGTGGGTAACTTACCCTCCGATATGGTTCCAAGGATAAACTATGGTAAGCTCATTATCTTCAGAAGTGACTGGACTATACATGAGCGTCCTAAGAACTTGGAATACCTAATTTTACCACTCATCAGCTGTTGAAATGTTCGGCTCCATTCGTAACTGAAGTAGAGTAGGATGTCACATATAGGATGGCATGTTATTTATTTATTTATTTTGTAAACTAAATTTTATTCCATTTTTGTCGAAGTCCGAGTTTCTGGTTCAAAGAAACTCCTCGAAGGCATTTTTGACAACAGCTTCATTATTAAATCTGAGAGGAAGACTCTCATAGCACAACGCCTTTATTTTTTAGATCGTTGTTCTCGACATATGAGGTCGTGCGTTATCATGAAGCAGTATCACCCATCTCTGTTGACAAGCCTAGGTCGTTGGACTATTTATTTTTGATGCATTGCGTCCAGTTCAGCACAGTATTTCTCAGCATTGATGGTTTCACCAGCATTGCATCGGTACAAAAATCGTTACTTAAAAATATGCTTAAAAATTCCAATTCCAGCTGCAACTTCTTTAATTTCTTCTTTATCGAATAATGCGGTGTTACAATGGCTTTCACCGGGTGCTATAATACTTTTTATACATGAATCCTTTATTTATAGTAATAGTGTTGTTATTAGATGAAACAGATGTTTTTATGTTTAAGTACTGTTCAAAATCGTCGTTAGTTCTAGTTCTGTCTTAGTAAGTATATTTCTTGTCATCAGTCCTATCTTGCTTGATGATATTGTTTGTTCAATTTCTGATATGTAATTTCATAATAGAGAGATATCATTGTCAATTTAGTAGACTTGCTGGATAATAACCATTCGATTGCGATGTGTCGGCACTCCGAAAACTCAAATATTAATTCGCAAATAAGCAACGCGAAACTTGATCCGCATCAATTAGAAAACATCCGCGATAAATCAATGAATGCGAAACTTGATCCGAATCAATTAGAAAACATCCGCGACAAATCAATGGTATTAAGTTGCGATAATAAAAACTGTGAACGTGTCAGATTCCTAGAATACAAATTAAAGACGGATAATTCGCGGCTTCGAGATATCGAAAGTCAGAATTAAAGATTGGTCTTAGCGGGTCCATTGTCGAGGAGAGTTGCTTTTATTAAGAAATAAAGAGTGCATTTGTATATTTGTGTCAAACCTTTACTGAGTGCATTTATATATTTGTGTCAACCCTTTACTGGCGCAGCCTATTTAAAGATCATACGCGAACCACAAGAAAAATACTTAATACGTCATGGCGGAGTCAAACCCGATTGACTCAAACTCAACGGAGCCCGGCGTGGCAAATATTTCCGAGGATACACCTTCGAACAACCCTCCACCCCTTAAATGGTTTTCTGCTGAGATCGTGGCTCAAAAACAGCTTTCGCAGCACGTAATTGATGAAGCTCGAAACTTCCCAATATACGACGCTACAAACAAAAACATTGCCTTGCATTTGTGGATACAGGCAGCGGAAAACGTTTTAACCGAAGCAGCAGGATTTGGCAACAAGATTTATCACGATGCATTTCAGCATGTAATCCGGTCATTGCGAGGAAGAGCAGCGGCAATCCTCTACAAATTACAAAATCTGGACTCGACAACTTTTGCTGAGCCATTTCGGGATCCAGCAGACTTTTCAAAGCCTAATCACTGAATTAGAAAATGTAAGTGAATCCCTTTTGAAAAAATCTTATTATCTTTTAGAAAACGTTCTCACAAAACTGAATACAAAATTCTATTTATGTGATGAACGAAAAGATGAAATATTTTCTCCAGCTTTCAATGAACAGAGAGCAATGCATAAATATTTGAAACTTCTTCTATTAATATTGAAGGAAAAAATTGTAAATCATTAAGTGAAATGTTTTGTGCTGTGTGCGAATTGAACAACAAAGTGAATTTTTCGCGAGAAAATAAATATGCGCGTGCATTGCCCAATTCATACAATAATTATGTACGGGCACCGGAAAGTTCAAATAGAGGTTTTGTTCGTGCATCGCAGGATTCAAACTCTGATTTTACACGAGTGCGCGAATTACGAGATCATCGCCCTAACATTTTTAATCCACCTGAAACGGACCCCACGTGCCGGAAGTGCACACAAATTCTTCACAACAATTTATATAATTGCAGGTGTTTTCCTTCACCTATTTATGCACATGAATTACGAGATCATCGCCCTAACATTTTTAATCCACCTGAAACGGACCCCACGTGCCGGAAGTGCACACAAATTCTTCACAACAATTTATATAATTGCAGGTGTTTTCCTTCTCCTATTTATGCACGTGCTAGCTAGCTTAGCAAATTTCTTAGAAAAGTAAAACTGTAGTTCGAAGAACCGATAGATATATTTTTGCACATGTTAGCTTCAAAGGATATAAAAACCGAAAAATTGAAGAAGAAAGGGAGTTGTTAATTAGACTTTGGAAGAAATATACGTTGTATAATTTAAAATTGGTTTATTTTGAAACATAGTTCTATTTGAACTATAACTGGCGCAGTCGATACTTAGGCGGCGGAGATATTAATAGTGATCCGACGGTTTATCGGAAACAAAGTGGTGATCCGACGGTTTATCGGAAACAAAAATAGTGATCCGACGGTTTATCGGAAACAAGGTGGCGATCCGACGGTTTATCGGTCAAGTGTAGGAAAAAATCGGCATTTGCAATTGTTGCTGTAGCAGAAATTCAAGAAAATTGAATTATCCCAAGTATGTGGATAATAATTATCTGGTAAGTCGAGACTTTTTTTACTCCTATGCCACTACCCACTCCACAAAAAAAGAAATCCGCCCCTAACCCGTATCCTACTCTCACACGTAGGCTAAGAAATTTTAAAAATTTTACCACAAACTTAAGATTTATCTCGGAAAGTGAAAGTGTGAATAGCGTTAGTCGAAATATAAATAATATCGGTAGTGATAGTGAAAGTATAACAATTGATAATAATTATAATACCGATAATAGTAAAAACATAAATAACATCGATAATACTAGTGAAAATATAATAGTTAATCATAATTACAATACTAATAATAGTGAAAATAATTTAAATAACAACTCGCGAACTCCAATGACTAATAAAGAAGGTGAAATTGTTATGACAACCATTGATATTTTTAACTCTCTCCGCGTCCCGGATGCGATAAAAGATCTACCAAAATTCGACGGAAATCCGCGGCTCCTCTTTGATTTTTTGGACAACGTTAATGAAATTCTGTCGTTAATCAGTATAACAAATGGCACTGCTTATGGGCAACTCCTTCTGAGAGCCATAAGGAATAAAATCGTCGGCGAAGCCAACGAAGTGCTTAACATGTACGGCACTCCCTTGGAGTGGAACCAGATTAAGGAAAATTTAATCTTACATTATTCGGATAAGAGGAACGAAACCTCTCTTATCAGAGACCTTCACGGTCTACGGCAGAATAACGACTCCGTACATAAATTCTACAGTAATATCGTAGAAATACTTTCTAGCATGAATACCCACACAAATATACATGAAGTGGATCCTAACGTTATAGCCGCCAAAAAATCTTTATTCTCGGAAATGTGCCTAAACGCATTCCTTTCAGGCTTGAAGGAACCACTGGGCTCGACCATTCGAGCTATGAAACCAGAAACCCTTGCAGCAGCGTATGCATGTTGCATTAAAGAACAAAACATGTTTTATTCCAAATCTGACTCTGATAGGCATCATTTTGCTAAATCACGACCGCAAACAAACGAACAAATGTTATTAAGGCCCAAACCACCACAGTTTCACATACCAACAGGAATTTATGCTAGACATCCCCACAACCAGCCACATACATTCCTCCCACTGAAAACTATGATGCCAAACTATCAAGCGCCAAATAATAACACTTTTGGCCTCCAGCGTCACAGTGCTCCAAATCAATCTTTTAATCGTAACCAATTTATGTTGCCAAATAATAATTTTAGACCAAATCATTATCACAATACAATTACTCCTCAAAATAAATCATTCTTTAGCAGACCGAACAATAACATTCAGTCAAAGCCTGAACCGATGGAAACATCAGGAACAATAAGGAGACCTCTACAAAGACCACCTATCCCACAAGCAAATAACTTCTTTACTCCTCAAACAGCACCAAGAAACACTGTGAGAGAATTATTTAATATTTCGGAACAAAATCCTCCAAATTACTACACAAACAGCGACAC
This sequence comes from Stratiomys singularior, assembly GCA_954870665.1. NCBI lineage: Eukaryota > Metazoa > Arthropoda > Insecta > Diptera > Stratiomyidae > Stratiomys > Stratiomys singularior. The sequence goes on along the minus strand of OX940882.1, from coordinate 6,295,958 downwards.
CCAAATTCAATTCGAACCCCAACAGTTTATGTTGCCAACGGACTATTACCCTATGGATAATCCAGGATCCGTGATTCAAAATTATGAAAATCTTTACGAACCTTTTAACATGGATCGCCAGGACTCTCATTCTGACCAGGATTCATATCCTCCTAACACCGAGGTAGACGATGAAAATTTTCAGTTGAATGCCTCCACAAACCCATCGGGTACCTAGACGTAAACAAACATGGGAACACTCTACCCTACATACAGATATCTTCTCCTTATGGAAGACCCTTGAAATTTCTCATAGATACCGGCGCATCTTCATCATTCATCAATCCTGAATATGTGAATCCCCATGACGTCAAACCAACAAAACCAGTTTCAATCTGCACAATTCTAGCAAAACATGAAGTGAAAGAAGAAGTGACTCTTCCTAATTTTATCGAGTTTAACAAACCAGGAACAATAAGGTTCCTGATTTTCAAATTTCACGGGTATTTTGATGGCCTACTAGGCATTGACACATTATCTCAGTTAGGCGCTAAAGTTGATTTCAGTAAGAACGTACTCATAACACAAAACGCAACAATTCCACTCAACTTCAAACCAAACTTCATGTCTGAAAAGTATACTGTACCACCTCATTCAAAATTCATCGCAAAATTGCCTGTGGATGCACGGAATGGAGACATTCTTATAAAACCCATCCAAATTACCCCAGATTTATTCATCTCTGAAGGCATATACACAGCTGTTAATTGGTACGCCCCCATAGAAGTAACTAACGTGTCTGGAAACGAGAAAGTGCTCTTCATCGAACAACCCTTAATGGTAGAACAAGTTTCAGACAATTATGAGGAAATTAACAACATGGAAATTAGATGCGAACAAAGCTCTCCATTCACGGACTCAAATGATCTCATCGATCTTTTACGAGTTTCCCACCTTAATCGCGAAGAAAAGAAATTGTTATTTAAAATTTGTCATCAGTACAATGATATTTTCTTTAAAGCTAATCAGGATCTGACGTTCACCAATCAGGTGAAGCACAGAATCAACACCACCGACGATTTGCCAATTTATACAAAATCTTACAGATATCCTTTCGTGCATAAACAAGAAGTCCACAGACAAATCGAGGATTTGCTCAAACAAGGCATAATCCGTCCGAGCTATTCTCCTTGGAGTTCACCCGTCTGGATAGTACCTAAGAAATTGGACGCTAGCGGTAAACAAAAATGGAGACTGGTAATTGATTACCGGAAGTTAAACGAGAAAACGATAAGCGATAGATATCCACTTCCTAATATTAACGAAATATTAGACAAATTGGGCAAATCTATGTATTTCACAACACTGGATCTCGCTTCCGGTTTTCACCAAATGGAAATGGATGCCAGATATATTCCAAAAACCGCTTTTACAGTCGAAGGCGGTCACTACGAATACGTTCGTATGCCTTTCGGCCTAAAAAATGCGCCTGCCACCTTTCAACGTGTCATGGACAACGTACTAAAGGACCTTCAAGGCAACGTGTGCCTAGTATACTTAGACGACATCATCATCTTTTCGACGTCCTTACAGGAACATGGCGAACACTTTCGAAAGGTATTTCAGAAATTATGAGAGGCAAATCTGAAGGTCCAACTGGACAAATCAGAATTCTTGAAGAAGGAGATCGAATTTTTGGGTCACATCGTCACAACAGAGGGTATTAAACCCAACCCCGAAAAAATCCATGCGATAGCCAACTATCCTATACCAAAAACACCAAAGGAGATTAAATCCTTTCTCGGGTTGCTAGGATATTATCGCAAATTCGTAAAAGACTTTGCAAAATTGACAAAACCCTTGACAGAACGTTTGAAGAAAGGACGTACCATAGATTTAAATGATCGCTACGTACGCGCCTTTCACGATTGTAAAAATCTTCTTATGAATGACCCGATCCTGCAACATCCTGATTTTAGTAAGCCGTTTGTTTTAACAACAGACGCGAGCAATTTCGCGATTGGGGCCATTCTATCACAAGGACCCATCGGCAGTGATCGTCCCATTTGCTTCGCAAGTAGAACCTTAAATGACTCAGAAACAAATTATTCCACGATCGAAAAGGAGCTTTTGGCCATTGTATGGGCCACTAAATATTTCCGACCATATTTGTTTGGAAGGAAGTTTAAGATCGTGACCGATCACAAACCACTCACCTGGATAATGAGTCTTAAGGATCCTAATTCCAGATTAATACGTTGGAGACTTAAACTTGAGGAATATGATTACGAGATAATTTATAAGAAAGGCTCCCAAAACAGTAATGCCGATGCTTTGAGTAGAATAAAATCACCGGCAACCATGAAAGCAGCGTCCATGGAAATATATAACAACGAAACCACAAACTCACCTTCCAACATTTCAGCTCAGAGTACAAGAGGTACTACCATACATTCGGCAGAAGAAGACATGAATACCGGTATACCAATTTCAGAAAAACCTTTAAACGAATTCTCGCTTCAACTAGTCCTGGAAAGAACTAATAGACAACCTTCAACCTCCGTCGAAACACCGTTTAGGAACAAACAGAGACGAACGATTAAAATGCAGGATTTTTCAGAACCCACGCTTACGGAAATCTTTAGAAAATATATTCCCCCTAATAAAACTACGGCAATTTTCTCAACAGACGACATCTTTAGAATAATTCAAAACGTTTATTCAAAACATTTTTCACAATCCGGATGCTACAAATTAGTTAGATGCACTGAGCGTCTTAAAGAAATCATTGAAAGCGATGACCAGGACGCTCTGATAAATAACTATCATTTGAAAAATAACCACCGTGGAATAAATGAGACTCTAGCTCATCTCAAAAGAGACTATTACTTCCCTTATTTAAAAAATAAAATAACGCAAATTATAAATAATTGTGACAAGTGCCAACTTCTCAAATATGAGAGGAGTCCTCCCAAACCAGAATTTCAAACGTCTCAAACACCCAACAAACCCTTAGAAATACTTCATTCAGACATTTATACCATAAACAAACGTTACATTCTAACCATCATCGACAAATTCTCCAAATTTGCAGCAGCATACCAATTACCCGCAAGAAATAGTTTATCCAGTATTAAAGCACTAAAACACTATATCAGTCTACACGGCACCCCCCAAAATTTAATAACTGTTGTTACAGATCAGGGATCAGAGTTTACCTCCACTCTCTTCAATGATTTTTGCAAACAATTCGGCATAAACCATTCCACGACGTCATATCAACAAACCAGTAGTAATGCACCAGTAGAAAGGTTACATTCTACTTTAACGAAAATCTACAGAATAGTCTACGAAAAAAATCGTGAAAATGACCCGGAAGACATTTTAAACGAAGTTATAATCACTTACAATAATTCTATTCATTCCGCTACGAAATTCACTCACTATGAATTATTCTATGGTAGAACATACAAATTTAATAACAGTCTAACACCCTGTCAAACGCACGAATATCTCGAGAAACTTAAGGAATTCCAATCTAAATTATACCCCCAAATAAAGCAACTACTAGAAGAACAAGTTAATAAAAGAAACGAAAAATTAAATTCCTCTAGAGAAAGCCCTGAAACATATAACGAAGGATCAATAGTATATAGAAAGGAATGTCGTAGAAACAAATTAAATCGAAGATTTTCAAAACATGAAGTAAAACAAAATAACCATATCACTATTATCTCAAATAAAAATAAAAAAATCCATAAAAGTAAACTAAAGAAAAAACGCAAATTCCAGGCACATGCTCATAGCACACGGACAGGAACTGGACATACGGGACTTGACGAATAACAATGGAGTCTTACCCATAAAACTTGGAACAGCACGACTTATCACATCCTACGACAACTTGATACATATCGTACGATTGAATGACTATCGAACAAACATCGACTACATACAAGACACACTCGCAACCTTCAAAACATCTCAGAACTCAAACTATCCTTAGACATGACAAAAGCTAAAGTGGCAGAGCTTAATAACAAACTACTTAACCTTATACCTATTAATCGAACAAATGATAAAACGTTTTGACAAATCACATTAATCAACAACAAGAAATTATTACAAACTATTTGAACTATATAAACGAAAATCCTAAAAGCCAAGTTATTAAGGAACATAATAATTTAAAATACATACAGTATTAAAATCAAGTAAACTATAACATTGACCTACTAAACGATCATATCACTAGCATTTCGAAAGCAATCATCTTTGCAAAACTAAATATTATATCAAGAACAATTCTTAGTCCACTAGAACTATCCGAGATAAATTCCATTTTCGAAAATCAATAGCTAGACATAAAATCCAATGAACAAATTTACGAATGATTGAGCCTACAAGCCTACTCAAACGATTCCAATATAATCTTCAACATTCGAATCCCTATTACATTAAAAGAACATTACTTTCTATATCACATAATCCCTCTCCCGATCAACAAAACCAAAACCATCCTAACAAAACCCTATCTCCTTTCGAGTCTTAACAACTCACATAGTCTCGACGAAAAATGCCAAAACATTGAGAACGTTTGCTATTGCTCAAAACCAACTACAATGAGAAGAAGTACCGAAGAAAATTGCACTGCAAACATCATAAGCAACATACCTGTAAATTGCGAACTACATGACCGCGACTTCGAGATGGAAATCTTCGAGCCAGAACCTAACCACCTAATGTTCGTGGCACCACCATCACAACCACCTGTGGCCAAGACGAATTGAAGATCGAAGGAACCTTTTTCATACGCTACAATAATTGAGAAATAACCACAAATGGAATTACATACAGCGCCAAAAGACCAATCCATTGGGACGAAATTCATATCGTTCCAACCTTGTTTCAACAGTGAATTTCACACCCGCCAGTACCAACAACATCCAACTAGATGAATTACAGAAACATCAATTCATCAGGAGGAAGGCCGCTACTCTCGGCAATTATACGTACCAACAGCAATTCTATACAGCACTTACCATAATGTCCTGTTTAACCATCATCGCAACTGCCTGCACAATCTGTTATCTGCAAAGATCACAAGTAATACAACTCCAACAGGATTCACGAGTCGTAGCTCAGTCCAACGAACTTGCAAGGATCCAGTTTCTATGGCCATCGCAACCTTCTAAAGGGGGAGGAATTACGAGATCATCGCCCTAACATTTTTAATCCACCTGAAACGGACCCCACGTGCCGGAAGTGCACACAAATTCTTCACAACAATTTATATAATTGCAGGTGTTTTCCTTCACCTATTTATGCACGTGCTAGCTAGCTTAGCAAATTTCTTAGAAAAGTAAAACTGTAGTTCGAAGAACCGATAGATATATTTTTGCACATGTTAGCTTCAAAGGATATAAAAACCGAAAAATTGAAGAAAGGGAGTTGTTAATTAGACTTTGGAAGAAATATACGTTGTATAATTTAAAATTGGTTTATTTTGAAACATAGTTCTATTTGAACTATAACTCGCGCGAATTCTAATGGTAATTTTGCACGTGTACCTTCAAACAAAAGCAATAATTTTATGTGTATGCTATCGGACTCAAATGACGGAGCTTTTGAAAAAGCAGGTGAATGCAGTAGTTTTGCCAAGACCATCTGTGATACCGGGTCTAATAGCAACAAATTTAACCGTAAGGTCTCGAACGTTCAACAACAAAATTTTTTGGAAGACGGCCTAATTACCCACTTCCCATAGTACATTTAACAATATTAGACGCATTAGTACCTGTCTTGATCGACACTGGATCAACTATTTCCAGTATCGATAATCAATATTTTCCGGATTTGACACGGGAAAAACTAAACAAGCCCATTCGATTGAGTGGAACCGGAGGTTCAATTGAGATTTTATTTAAACTTACAACACCTACTCCTACTGAATTTAAATACCCAAACTCTACTATGTCATGGCATATACAATCTTTTAAAAATAGAACGTTTAAAGGAATTATAGGTCAAAATATCTTAATACCTATGAAAGCCCAAATAGATCTTGATATTGGTAAAATCATTATAAACAATCAAACCCTGATTTTTAATTATAACACTGAAATTCGGCAGAAACAAAATGAATCCAATAAAAATATTTCTGAACATATACCGAGTAATGTGCCTCAAACTGGCAAGATGAATATGACTAATATATTATTTGAAAAACTGAATGCAGATGAAGTTTTTAAAAACATTTCGCTGGAATTTGGAAATCTCGACAGTAGCCAAAAGTTTCAAGTTTGTAAATTTTTGTATACAAACAAGAACATTTTCTACAGGGAAGGAAACCCCATTAACGAGAATTTAAACTTCAATACTACGCATAAAATTTATACAAAGGATGACAGGCCTATTTTTTCAAAGATTTATAACTATCCAAAAGTTAACGAAAAAGAAATTTCTCGTCAAATTTCAAATATGCTTCAGGATGGAACAATTCAAAAATCAAACAGTCCATATAAATCCCCTTGTGGATAGTACCAAAAAAGACAGACAACTCTAAGCAAGAAAAATTGCGCTTAGTAGTTAATCATAGAAAGTTGAATCAGCATACGATAGATGACCACTATCCTCTGCCTAATTTCGAGAGTATCCTCGGCAAGCTGGCTGATTCTAAATTTTCACTACCCTAGACCTCGCACGTGGATTTCATCAGATTCCAATTGAAGAATCCGACAAACAAAAGACTGCCTTTAGCACGCCAACGGGGCATTATGAATTTAACCGGATGCCCTTTAGTTTGAAGAATGCACCAGCAGCTTTTCTAAGAATGATAAACGAGGTGCTTAATGATTTGATCAATCAATCTTGTATTGTCTATTTAGACGATATCCTGATATTCAGCAATTCATTTGAGGAACATTTTGAATGCTTGAAAGCCATTTTTGAAAGAATAAATAAATTTGGACTTAAATTGCAGGCGGACAAATGCAGTTTTTTCAGATAGGAGGCAGAATACTTGGGGCACATTCTGACACCTTTGCGACTTAAACCCAATCCTAAATTAGTCGAAAAAAACTAATTTGCAATTACCTAAAACAACACAACAAATCAAAAGTTTTTTGGGAATCAAGGGTTACTATAGACGCTTTATACAGAACTATGTTAAACTCTCTTTTCCTTTAAACAAATACCAAAAAAAAAGGAATTGAAATAAACATAAATGACCCCCATTATATCGATGCTTTTAACGCTTTAAAGGAAGCATTGTGTAAACCACCTGTACTAAGCTACGCGAAGGATGACATTCCGTTTGAAGTTACCACAGATGCATCCAATTTTGCAATTGGTGCAGTCCTTAGCCAAAATGGACATCCAATCTGGTACGTCTCCCGAATCTTGAATAATCACGAAATCAATTACGCAACCATTGAAAAGGAGCTTTTGGCTACCATATGGGCTATAAAAAAGTTTCGAATCTACCTTTATGGTCGAGAATTCAATCTTAACACGGATCATCAACCATTGAAATGGCTAGCTCAAAAATATTAAGGAAAAGATATCAGCCCGCGATTGCAGAGATGGCTGCTTGATCTTGGGGAATATGAGGTACGGGTTAATTATATTAAAGGAAAAGACAATCTCGTTGCTGACTTTCTCTCACGTCTAAAAAATAATTACATTGTAGAGAGTGAAAACTATCAGACCAATGATTGTAAAATTTTCCAAATTTCAGATAAACCTGTTGACCTGTGTAGAAATAGAATAATTTTGTCAAGTAAAAAACTCGTTGATACTTCAACATACAATAAATACAGAAATATTTACATTTCCCAGGAAGATATAATGCGGAATAAATTAATAGCACTACTTAAACAAAACTTAAACCACAAAGATTCTTATGGTTTATATAGCACATTATCTCTAAACTTTGAAACCCTAGTGCTTGACACCATCAAAATTTTATACCCTGATATAAAACTAACCATTCACAAAAAATCCTTCCCTGATGCTACAGACGAGGAATATAAGAGGTTGATTGAGTCAATTCATATTTCTGGAAACCATCACGGAATTCAAGAGAACTTTCTCAAGATCAAACACAAAATATTTCATTATGAATTGAAACGCCTTTTAACTTCATTTATAAATAATTGCGAAATTTGCAATGTCTCCAAATATGACAGACATCCGCTAAAGCCTGGTATACTATTAACTGAAACCCCTAATAATATCAATCAAATAATTCATGTTGATGTTTATCAGGTTGATAATGTAAATTTTTTTACAACAATTGAAAGATTTTCTAAGTTCTTTTACACTGACGAAATACTTAATCTTGAACACAAAACATATCAAAAATGTTTGATAAAATTCTTGGCTAGATTTGGTAAACCATCCAAGATTATAATGGAAAATGATTTCGATAGTAAAACTGTAAAATCCTTTTTACATAAACATGAGATCTATTACCACTTTACCACTCCCGGGAATCACTCTAGCAACGCAGATATCAACCGTTGCCACAGTACTATCAATGAACAAATTCGAAAGCTAAAAGCTTCAAAACATAAAGAACCCATACAGGAGCTAGTTCAATTAGCTTGTTACTATTATAACAATAAAATTCATTCAACTACACATCAAACACCGTTTGACATTCAATACGGGAAGGCGGACAAATCATTGGTCTATAAACGAACACTTGACACTAAAATCAAGTGCACAATCAGAGCAAATAAAAATAAAGAAGATCATATTAGATTCCCTTCACGAGTTTTTAAAAATATTACTAATCCTAGATTTCCTAAATCTAATCCTAAATTTAAACCAGTGGGAATACTAATAAATAAAGAAAATAAAATTATCGATAATATCCCAAAAAAAGAAAATTTCCCCAAAACAAATAAAACGACCAAAGAAATTTCAACGTGAAACATCCATCACATGGAGAAACTCAATTGAAACTGAAATTGAAGCTAACAGATAAAGATCTGGATGCATATGGATCATTAATTGAAGATCCTAAAATAAAGTATTTTTCGCCACTTTTCCTATCATGCCTTTTAAATCCTCATTTTCAAAATTCATGGACTAATAAAATCAACATTTTCGAAAAAAACAATTTGCTATTGCCTATTGCAATACAAATAACAACCATTGGTCCCTATTCATAATTGACATGACTCTTAAGCAAAATAAATATTACGATTCACTTCACAATAACCCTGAAAAGATTTTCAAACGTTTGTTGGAATTCTTAAACAATGAATCGCTTCGCCAATTCAATCGACCTATAAATATCTCTGCGTGGAAAACATACATTACTGACTCTCCTAAACAAGAAAACACATTTGATTGTGGAATATTCTTGTTAACTAATATCAGATATGTGCTCAAAAATACTGTTCCAAATTATTCCCAAAAAGATATACCAATATTTAGAATCAGAATTAAATCTGAAATAGAAAACAATAAACTCATGCCATTTAAACAATTTGTTTCTCATATTAACTCTACATCTTGATCATTTCAGATCAAACCATGGACAGTCATTTTCCCACTATTCTTACTAATTTCGAATTCATCAGCATTTATCTCGGTTAGGGATGTATCATCAGATTCTGGAATAATCCTGATACCAAAGGAACCTACAAAACTAATCAAAGATTATGTACGTATATACCACAGAATAAATATATCACTGTATGAGATTGCTTTGGATAGAATCGCTGGCGTGATTGAGTCTGATGCATACAGGGATCATACAATTAAATTAATCCGCACTGAACTTAAATTGCTTAATAATAACATACACACTACAATAATAAACTCGAATCCTTCTGAAAATCACCATCCCAAATGTCGTGTCTTTGACAATAAATGTAACACAAAATTTGGAATCGTATCAATGGCTCCGTGCGTTAATAAAGCCTCTAATGTTTCTATTTTCTATAAAGTACAAAGTACCGAAATTTATAAGTATTTGTTGACCACTTCTTCACAAAACCTTATTAAATTATGTAACGAAACAAATTTTATTTATAATTTTTCTATCATCGAATCTGGTCATGTAAATTATCTTTATTTTAAAATTAAATACCTGATTCCTATTGTAATTGTATCTGAAATAGACACTTGCCAAAAGGACAATATGTTCTCTGAAATAAAAAAAGAAAACTGTATAACGAATATATTTACAAAGTATTTGCATCTGTGTGAGCAATGCTCGAAAACCCGAGTAAAGCGCGGATTGATTAATATCGTCGGTTCCGCATATAAATTTTTGTTCGGAACAATGGATAATGATGATCGGGAGAGTATATTAGAGCACTTAAATATTATAGATTAAAACAACAAAGAACTCATCAAAAACATGAATAGTCAATTGCAAATCAACAATATCTTCAAGGAAAATATTAAAAATATTGAACAAATCATTCAAAAAAATAATAAGAAACATGAAGAATTTTCAGAATTAATAATACCATCGGTTAAAGACTTACAAGTTCAAGTGGCAAACATAGAATTAAAACATTCGCTTGATTTAATAAAAGATGAAATAGAGAAAATTTTGGACAACATTAATGCAGCAAAATTAAATATAATGACTAGATCCATACTGAATAAAAACGAAATCACAGAAAATGATATTGACTTTGATAAACTGAAAGATGTAACTATTAGTGCTCTATACAAGCAGAACTTTATCATTTTTATTATTAATGTGCCAGTATTGACAGAACCTTTACCTACATATTACATACGACAAATACCTAATACTGATGATCATACTCTTGATGTTAATGTAAAAGAGGTCATCGAGTATTACAATGAATATTACAAAAAGACCAAACATTTGAAATATTTAAATCAAAAAATTTATTGTGATCATTGTAAAATTCTATATACTGAAATTTCATCTATTTTAGAACTCGAAAAAGGACTAATTTTATCAATGTCTCAAAAAATTAAACTTACTGGCACAAAGTTGATCCAATTTTCGAAATGTGAAAGTTTGATTGATAATCAATTGTACACTAATTATGTGAAGGAATTTGACTCGAAATTCACGCTTCATCCAATTCATAATTTTCCCAACATTTCTTTTAAATTAAAGTTGGAGAATGTTCATTTATTAAATATCGAAAATCTTCAAAAAATTACCGAATTAAAATACACTAAACAAAATCAAACATACATTATCTCTGCAACACTTACCATACTTCTTATCATAACAGTCTTACTTGTTTTTAATTGCATTAAAAACAAATATCCAAAATTTAAATTTAATTTAAAGCTAACTTCAGTAAAAGATAAATTGCCTCATCGAAATATTGAGACATCCGCGGACGAATGTCCTTCTAAGGATGGAGGAGTTATGAGTCAGCATCCGGATGCAGATAATAACCATTCGATTGCGATGTGTCGGCACTCCGATAACTCAAATATTAATTCGCAAATAAGCAACGCGAAACTTGATCCGCATCAATTAGAAAACACCCGCGATAAACCAATGAACGCGAAACTTGATCCGAATCAATTAGAAAACATCCGCGATAAATCAATGGTATTAAGTTGCGATAATAAAAACTGTGAACGTGTCAGATTCCTAGAATACAAATTAAATACGGATAATTCGCGGCTTCGAGATATCGAAAGTCAGAATTAAAGATTGGTCTTAGCGGATCCATTGTCGAGGAGAGTTGCTTTTATTAAGAAATAAAGAGTGCATTTGCATATTTGTGTCAAACCTTTACTGAGTGCATTTATATATTTGTGTCAACCCTTTACTCAATGCTGTTTTGATTTAGGTCTTCAAATTTATTTAGAAATTTAGTTATTACGATTTGTTGAGTATTAATATGTCTTGTTATATTTTTGTATTTGGTCGGAAGGAAACTTATTAGCCATTACGGTTTCCTTCAATTTCTCAACAAGTTTTCTTCGTTCTAAGATATTTGTTATTGAGTTTTCAATGTTTGTTCTGTCGTCGTCGTCGATGGTCGCAGTTACGTACTTTAGTCCTTTGCCTAAAATGCTTATAATTCAGGTTTGTGTCTCGGATGCTGAGGATGGTTATTTATTTTTGTTTCCAATAATTCAAAATTTTTTTTAACGGTTTGTCATATACTTTGGAGTCGGTTGCAGAAGCTGATAATGTTTTGATATTTCGTCAAACAAGTTCAAGTGTTTGTTCGTATTCTGTTATTTTAATGAGCTGTAGGACATGGTTGTAATAGTCTTTGGGTTTTACGTCAATTTTCTCATAGGGATATACTCATTATTTATATTGAGGTCGTGGATGTCTATTGTTTGTGCTTTGACTTTAACTATCTTTACTATTAACTTTAACTAACCTGGGGTTGAGAGGTCGATGGATAATTTTTATTCTTCATCTTATTAATTTTTGATTTTATTGTGAGATGATCAATATTTTGATATTTCACTTAAGTTTTCACATGTATTCGAAAGTATTTATGTTGGCTTTCTATTATATTATCTATTATAAGTCTATTATATTATCTCCATCTAATATTTCAGAATTGATTATAAGAATTTATTTTCTTTTCAGAACGGATTTTTTAATCTAAATTTAGAATGATTTTTACCACCTCTAATTTCTCCAATAAAATTTGGTCCTGTATCAACTTCAACATATTTCTAATTTTCGTTAAGCTTATTGAATATTTTTTTTTTTATGCATCATTTCATGCATTGAAGTATATGAATTCATGAAGTCAATCGGTTTTCTGTTTGTGGGAAAATGTTTTCGACGAGAAAATCCTGAAAATACTATTATTGTTATAAAATGAAATAACTTTCAGCATTTTTTCTTCGACCCTTCGGCCCTGGTTATTAATGGAATCATATCTCCAAAGACGAATATGTTCATTGTGTTGCGAAGTCGTTCCACATCTGCATTGGACGTATAATTACTACTAAATGTGTAATGGATTACCACACTTTCGTTTGAGAGGAATCCCCTCAAAGGAATCGCCTTGAACCCTAACTCATTGTCGACTACGACTTTCTTTACTCTGCCGAATTCTCATTTGAAATTCTCATTGAAATGGTTCTTCAATAATGTAATCTTGTTCGTCTAATTGTTCAGCATTGATTGTAGTGCTGTTTTTATCAAAAAGTTTTTCTTTTTCGATTCAGAGAGATCCTTTATTTGATTAATTATATTTACTTCATAGTTGGTTATCCTAGACAGTTTTACAGTTTTTGTTCCATCTCTATATTTAATGGTGTAGTCTAATTCTGTTAGTTTTAGTCTCCATCTGACTAGTTTCGAATGAGGTTCCTTAGCAGAAAAAAGCCAAGTTAAAAATCTATGATCGGTTTCAATGATAACTCCCCTTCCAAATAGATATGGTCGGAAATACTTTGTGGCCCAAACTATTGCCAAGAGTTCTTTTTCTATTACACTGTAATTGATTTCATGCTCATTAAGCGTGCAGTTTGCGTAACTGATTGGTCGTCTTTTTTGTGAAAGAATTGGACAAGGGCGTATTTACTTCTATCTGTTGTTACAACGAACAGTTTATTAAGATCAGGATAAGTCAGATTTGGCTCATTGTCTGAAAGGTTTTCATTGTTTCGAATGTGTTGATCTATTCGGGGTCAGTTATATCTAAGTGTCTCTAAATTTTTGGTTATAGGCTTTATTTTTTTTAGAATAGTCCGTAACGAACTACCGCTAGTATCAAGACAGTCCAAGGAATTGCATTTGTTTCGGGCTTTTTAGGATCGGGAATTTTTGAACATATTCTACTTTTTCTGGATTAGGCTTTATTCCATCTAGAGTGACTATATACCCAAGAAAAGCGGTTTCACGTTTGAAAAACTTAGACTTTACCGACTGAACTTTCAAGTTGGTTTCCCTGAATGTTTTGAAGATCTTTTGTAAGGATTCTACGTGTTCCTGTAAGGAGGTGGAAAAAGAGTATAATATCTTCAAGGTAAAATAAACAGATTTTGTTAATATAGTCGGAAAGGATGTTATTCAAAAAGGGGAATTCTTACTTTTCCGCAAAGATCAATAGTATGTTAGCGGCTTTTCAGAACTACATTTGGGGTTTTAATTGGATTTATAATTAAGTGTGTTGCTTAATTTTTGTTTTAAAAACTTTATACGGTAATCTCCGAACAAGGCCTGTGGGAGAAAATTTGCTGCTATTTCATTTTTGTTTATATCCATGGGTTCTGGTGGTGGTTGACGTTAAGAGTAACGGCAACACCGAATGAGTCGAAGTTGTAAGGCTTTGCACTTAATATGTATGAGGTCGGTGATTGAATTCGTCTTTCGTTTCGATGATTATTGTTATTAAATCTATCATTATTAGGGTAACAACTATTGTAATTATTGTTAAGCCTTTTATTATTACTGTTATTGCTTCTATTATTATAGATATTATTATAGTAATTATTATTTGGTCTGGTTGTCGCTATGATTATTATTAAATCTATTATGGTAATTATTAATATTATTCTCGTGTTTGTAATGATTGTTTAGTCTAGTATTACTATTTTTGTTCTTTTCGTCGTTTTGTCTGATGTGTTAGGCATACCCAGCTGTTAACAGGATATTCATAGCTGATTCAAGGGATTCAGGGTTTCTACAAACAGAATCGTTTTCATGGTGACAAAAGGAAGTGACAGTTAAGACTGTCCTGGCACTGTGATTTAAATTTAAGTACAATGTATGCGTAAGAAAGGTCGTTTGTGAAAGGCGGCAGAAGTCACCTGACAATCCCTACCCTCTAACAGCAAGACGAGCAATAAGTTGCCAGTAACATGCAGTTAGCAGTTGAATGATATATTCCCAACTTTTCAATTTTGAATCCCGAACCTACTTAAATATAAGACTCTACAGTCCGATTGAAAACCCGATAATTTTTGACCACAGCGCTTATATCTGGAAAACTTATTTGTGTCGACCGCAATTATTGAGAAAGTTGCCTTTAGGACAAATTGTGTATACGCCATGTTTTGGGTGTGAACACGCATCAGACAGTATTTAGTGCAAAATATTCAAGACTAAAGTAAAGATTATCCGCATACCACCATCCCCTTAAAAACCTCACCCTTCATCATCAGCGCTGCACTGACTGTTCCCTACATCATGTTTGATTTTCCATCATCAATACTTGTTCGGATATACTTTAATACCAGCCAAGATTCCCTTATTTAAGTAGGAAAAAAATATAGTTGATATACGGCCAATATGCTAGCCAGATATTTCGCACGTTACGCTAGGCCGAAGTATCGGCTAAAAAGGCTTGTTAAATTTTAAGGACATTAAGTTTCCCTTTGGTGCCGCTAAACCATCTGAAAAGCCAAGATTATCAAGATGTAACAATTGAATAAAATATAACAATCGACCAAAAGTAGCATAGTTAATAGATTTCCGAATTGTGATTATTTCCTTCGAATTGCATAAGACTTACAATAAAAATACAATCAATTTGTTCATTTGAAAATAACCCTACTTTAATGTTAAATGGAATTTTTAGCGTGGCTTCATAGATTGACATGATTATGCGAATGTTGTATCCCGGTCTACTCTGAAGCCCGGAAGAAGTAGGATATTGTACTTGAGCATATTACTTCGTAAGATCGGAAGTATATATGAATGACTCTTAATATGTCCAGCTCGAAACATAAGATGAAACAACTGTATTTGATGTTCCAGTTAATACCAGAAGATAAATTTAGCAGCATTGTTCTTATTCAATGGAATCAGTTAAGAAGTTTGATCTCTTAATTCTTTTAATCCCAATTTTCTTCTTCTTCTGGAGTACTGGACTGTGGAAGCGGTGGCGAAGGTGACTGCTGTTGTTGTTGCTTACTTGCTTTGTCGCCCCATTTTACTAAGTTATTAACTTCACGGTCCCCTCCAGCACCATGGTTCTCAAAATTTCTAATTCGCCCCGACGTATTACGATTAAGTCCATGAATTGAGTTTACGCACCCGGGCCATCTATCGTTAGAGTTATTTCTATTTGTTTGCCGAAAATGTCTGTTTCCGCGATTACCGGTTCCAGATGAACGATCTGGACCGCCATAGTATTTCGCATTTCCAATATCACATTGATCGAAAAGATTAGTACTACAATGTTGATGTTCATTCCCATAATCATCAGTACCGCTAGAAACGCCGTAAGTAACCGCTGGGAATTGATTGCTTGGTAAATTGTCATATTGAGTGAACGTAGCAAGTGGCGGTGACACTCCCAGTAACCTGGGCCGAACATCACCAGAGAATCTGGAGCCGAAAGAATTCATCATGTTTGGGGGTCCCAAAAATCGCGTATTCAGGGTCCCCATACCTGCAGATTTTTGGGGACGCATATAATCTATATTCATAACTAACGGCGAAACAGTATCCATCATCATTCCTGTTGGGGACATCATCATTCCCTGCCCACCTGTGGGAATTCTCATGATTGGGTCATCACATTCCGTATCTAATTCTAATATTTGTCCATTGCCGTCGATGAAAATTCCCAGATTTGTCAAGACTTGTTGTAAATACTGATTGGTGACCAAAAACTGCATATCGAATACTTTATCGGGTTTTGGGTCCTGGTGAAATTTTTTTAGTTCTGTGGAAACTAATGCTAGTTGCTGGTTCACCATTATCTTGAACTTTGAATTCAAGTTTTTATACCAAAGAGATTTTTGCAGTAACAATCGTATGTCAACGTTTTGTCCTAATCCTGAACTAGCTGCACTGGCCACTCCACTAGACTTCGACGAATGTAAATTTTGACTCTTCACATCCGTGTTTTCTTTTCGACGACGAGGATCCATACGTGGGCCACTAGGCGATTCACATAAGCCACTTTTATCAATTGTATCCGAGATTTTTGATATGGAACCAAGCATAGAGGTGGTTCCTAATTGATGTGGAGACAGTAATACATCATTATCAAGCGCATTTGAATCATTTATAGATTCTTTAAGACAAAATATTCTTCTTAAACGTGGATCAAGAGTCTTCTCAGTAACTGTCATTGATCTTCGAATCTCCGTGTAATCTGGCTTAGGTATCAATATTTCATAAACCTGTAGATAGAAAGCAAAAACAATAGCGATATTAAATAAAAGTAGCTTTTTACATGATAATTCAGGTTATATTAAGACGATTTTACAATTAAGATTACAAGAATGAAATATTACCTTGTAAGAAATCGGAGCATGAGAAGCGATTGAGCCATCTATTTCTGTCGCTGGGGTATAATTTGTCATCACTGGTTTGAATGGAAGTCTTAAGTCAATGTCACCTGAATCCAAATATACTCGCATATCGCGATCCCCTAAAAAACCTCGCCCTTCATCATCTGCGCTTCCCTGACCGTTTCCTTCATCATCTCTGATGTTTCCATCATAAATACTAGTTCGGACATACTTTGCAGCCGGTGAAGATTCCCTTATTACAGTAGGAATAACGTCTACTTGAGTATCTGGCGATTCAGACAACTCAATTCTAAAACTTGTTTCTTCTTGTTTGGTAATCAATTTGTCTTCCGTATCCCAATCGCCGCTATAATTATCTAAACTTTGTGAATGATCTAGAGCTGAACAGTTTTTTTTGTCACTGCTTGAATGACTATTTCCAAGTCGTGGATCACGAAATTGACCACATCCGATATTATTTAACCCACTACGACGATCATTAAAAGAATCTTTATCATTATAAAACTGCTTAGTAGTCGAAAATCCAGTAGATTCGAAATTAGCGTCAGATTTATTTTCACTGGCATAACAAACAGCAGTACTTGCTTTCGGTTTCCAAAAATCATCCTCACTTTCATTTCGGCAACTCATCTTATCCTCCTGCCACGCATTATTTCTGGACTTATCTGCCCATTTATTCGTCGATTTTTCTGGCCAGGATTCATTCATCCTATTTTTCTCTGGCCAAATACTACTTCTATTAATATCTTGCCATGTATCATTATTTTTTTCCTGCCATGAATCATGCTTATTTCGCTGCTTTCGGCGAGTATTGCCCCGTTCATTACCACTGTTTTCTTGCCAACGGCTATTGCTGGATTTTTTGAATCGATCGTTTCTCTGTTGCCAAGAATTATTACCACTTTCTTCGCTGGATTGATTTTCTTCCGGTGGAAAAGGATTTGAACCAGTTTTATTTTCAACCTTTGTCTTGGGCATGATTTCGTCATTGTCCCAATCATCATCATCCTCTCCCTTCGTGGTAAACACTGTAATCGTCGGTTTAGTGTCAGGATTACTAGAGCATTCTTTATTCAAAGCATCAAGCTGAAAATATATCATTAAGAAAGAAGTTTTTCATTATGGCATTTAAATTTACTTCATCTTCACTGGGCGCACATCTAGATTCATCAATTAATAACTCTGGTTCATCTTCATTTATTTCATCATCACCTTTATCATCTCCTGTAAAAGTTATATTAAAATGCGAATTGTCAATGGTAGAATATTCATTAAATTGTTAAAATTAAATGTTTTTTGTTCAATATATTGTTTCACCCAAATTTTATGTATTGAATAAATAACGTGAATCCTGCCAACTTACAATATATATGAAATATCTTGCCTACTTATCCAAAAAAAATTATCTCAAAATAGTCGATTTAATATTACTAAGGTAATTAACAGATTCCCTGTCCAATTTATCACATACGATACATGACGCAATTTTTGTACCAAGCATATCAAGTCAGATACAAAAATACTTAATAGTCTTATTAGACTCATTGGTCACAACGCCAAACCATGCTTTTGGTCAACACAAAAATTTTCCGAACGAACTTGTTAGGACTCGAGAATGTGGTTTATCCTGACCCCTTGAATTACAACATACGCCTTACCATTTCACAATTTACGTACATCATGGACAAAACACGCATATCATCCGTACCGTTTTTAATTATCGCATACACGGAAAATATGCATATTTTAAATAGGTTAAGCTTTTATCAAATGTAATAATTTTTAGGAAGTAAGAAAATCTTTAATTTCGTAGGAAAGCTAATAGTAAATTTTGATACTCTATATTTAGGTATAATTGTAAAAATTTAGGTGAATTGTATTAGTAAACAAAGGTTTTTTTTGTGAAGAAACAGTTAGTTGTAAGCGCTGTTAACTCGGGAAACAAGCACTTTGAACAAATGTTGCATTAATATATTTTTTTTTTAATTGTCGCATAGAGGCAGGCTCAAGAGTGGATTTGACCACGTTTTTGACTAAGACTCTTCTAGTCCCCGACACATTGATTTCATTGATTGACTATGTTGGAAGAGGTGCACATCAAATTTCAAATTTTTATTGTGCCGCTGTTTCCGTTTAACATAGAGCATCACCTCACGCAGACCGGTCTTTCTAAGAAACTTTATGATCTGCTTTGGCTTCGGGAATCCCAATTACTCTTTGGCAAGGAAGTAGCTTCCTTCATTATCTTTCCTCCTGCGGGCAGTGCTTCAAAATGGATCAGCAGTTGCACTGGTATTGGAGAATCTGCACTCACGCTTCGCGTTCATTTTAAAGTTAATTTCCTTGAGTCCTGAAAGAGTGCATGGCGCGGCGAATATGTCCCCATTCCGATTCACACTCGAAACTTCTCATCATTGACATCCATGAAGAGTTTCGACATTTGAAGCCCTAAATGTCTACGCCAGAGTATAATTCATTCTCTCTCTGTGTCGTTTTATTTACCTTCACGGCCCTGATGCTGAAATTCATTTATGTTGCACTAAAGGGTTCAGGTCCAATGCATGCTGTCGACGAAGAACGTTATTTTATTCTCTCGTTTCCATCCTATACGGTAACCCCATTGTCCGTACTCAATTTATTGAATGTATTACGGCAATCTAGGACTTTTCTCGATGGAATTACCCGTGATCTTATCAATTTACAGACTGTTTGGCTAGTTTATCTTTTTATAAACAGTCTAAGCTGAGTTATGCGCTAACGGCATAAAACTGAGCCTGAAAGTACTTGGCATACCTTCCAAAACTTGTGAATATTGATTGCTAGGCCCAAATACTTTTTCTGTTCCCTCAAATGTCTTGGAACAATCCGTATTCCGTGCGACCGCATTGTCTTATGAGGCACATGCTGGATTCAAATTCTGTGGTTAAAATTTACTCGAAAATTAAAACTGGTAAAAAATTCGAGACGGATATTTCTAAATGGTATATAGTGAAATAAAATATGATTAGATAGGAATCGCAATTTAAAACTAGAACAGAACTGAAGAGAAAACGGAGCAAACCCTAAACTTTGTTCACGCAATTCATGTGACAAAGCCAAATTACAAGGGCGTCCCATCCAACATGGCTGGAGCTAACGGAAGCGATTGTCCTGATTTATGCGGTTTGAGAACTAGAATATTTAAATAAAATGTATAATGTTTGGTAATTAAATCGCGGTTCATGAAAAAATGTAAATCTCTCTACGAATTAATAGTGTTTGAAAGCCGTTAAGTGTTCAAAGGGTATGAAGGCGAAGTTTAATTTGTATTAGTAGTTATGTAAACCTAAACTTTAACTTCATAGTTTAGTTTCATTTTACTTCGAGAACCGCGAACTGTGCCCGATTAATCAAGCTGGTTCATAGTATTACAGTATTACATAGTCACTTACAGCCTTTCGACAATGCAATTCAATTCAAACTGAAAAGCACTAAAAGGTAAATCTACTTAATTAGTGATATACATTGTCAAATGAAAGGCATCAAATACCACACGTCAAGTTCTCGCAACGTTTGAAATTTGAAAAAAAAAAAAAAATAATTCAAAACGACCCAGAATATTTTTAAAATACTTTCAACAATTTAGTCGATATCGCATACGCTGATGCCTACGAAAAAATGTATATTGTATAAATTGTTCGCACAGAACCAGAGTGTCAGGGCACTCGCGTTGCTTGGCAAGTGTACACCAGGTGTGAGATGAGACAGAAGAAAGGGCAAAAAAAGGCAACTAACAGAAGAGAAGATGATACTCAAACAATTGACTTCACAAAGGCTGACTTCACCTCAAGAACTAGAAGACGATTGTATTTGAGGAATATCTAGAAGAATCTTTACCTAGCATGATTCAATTTTAGAATGAAGAGAAGAAAAAAGAATCAGAAATTTTGCATATATACTTTACTACTTTTGCTTATATATGTTTGAATAAATGCAAAAGAAAATCAACAACAGTCCTCATTACATTGCGTGCAAGATCTGGCGAAGAATTATTCAGTTAATAAAACACATTGAAAGGAAAGTATGCTGAATAATTTATATTTAACTTAACTTTTCATTAAAAGAAATCTTCACTTTGTATTACACGAAACCCACCTATATCAAAAAAATACATCTGAAAGCCGAGTCATATTAATTGATGTTTGTAACGGACTATCTTACATAAAGTTTCGCACCTTGTCGGCATGGCAATAATGTTATCATAGAAGAATAATATTTGATTTCAAAATAACGCTTGACAATACAATAAAATAATTAAAATAAAATAAATTTAAAAAAGTAAATAAGACGAATAAATAACCAATCATTCGTTGGAGATTACGGGAATAATCCCGAATCATTGTGTTTTTATAAATAGTGGCCCCATCTTCGAGATCAAAATAATTCCACAGTGGGCGGGCTGAAGCTATAGCGGGGATCAGTCACCGGCCAATGTCTTAGGTAGGGGTATTTTGTCGAAAACTCCACTACCAGAGGGAAAATGAAGTTACGTGGGAATTATATTTTCTGGCCAGCATTCGTCATGTATATTTTCTTAGAATCAAACAAATAGAATGGATGCGGAATACGAAGACATTTATGAGGCAATGTTTGAAAATATTAAATTTTTTTTACATTTTAAGATGAACAATTAATTACATAATTTATAGAGTTGAACTCAGCTTGATGCAGGTTTAATTTCACTTTATTAAAATAAAGAAAAATTCTTTTAATTTGCAAAATTTTTATATGATTAACTCAAAACCTCTTGCCGCCTTTTAAATACTCTGTAAATTCTTCGCTTTTTTGACTAGTCTGAAGAAGACACGGTGTATAAAAATGACTTCATGAGCTTTTAACTTGAATAAATAAAAAAAATCGAAGATGAAACGATTTTTTTTTTTTCTTTCCAATTGTTGATTCGTATGTTTGCAACCTTCTAAAAAATTAAAAAAATTCTTGTTAGATTCCATTTTTAGGTTGATATTTTTATTTTGCAACAGACAGCTGTTTCGAGGCCGATATGGTCCCTTCTTCAGTGTTATGTCTATGTCACTGAAGAAGGGACCATATCGGCCTCGAAACAGCTGTCTGTTGCAAAATAAAAATATCAACCTAAAAATGGAATCTAACAAGAATTTTTTTAATTGATTTTTTTTGTTTAATTAAGTAAAAATTATTTAAATGTTAATAAGAGCAATTTCAATTTACATTTGATCAATGTTAATTATAATTACAGCGAATTAATTAATAATTGTGTTTTTCGAAACATGAATATTTATGTTTTGCCGGAATTACTAATTATTCAAGATTTATTATTCTCAGATATGAGTGATAATAAAATAGTGTGCCCCAAAGCTACTATAAAATTTGATGCTAGGGCTTTGGTTGCTTAGGTTCTACATATTTAAAAGAGTTTTCTGTGTGAAATCGAATATGGTCAATATTAGTTGAAAATGAAAGCGAAAAGAGCAGAAAGCAAATAGAATGAGAATCACAGAGTTGTTTGTATGTAATGGACAATGATGCCAATCACAATTATTTCAGTATATTGTGACATGTTCGAATAACGTCACGCGCCACTGTAGTCGCCCAAAATCTGAGTTGCAAGATAACACCGATAACATGGATCATTCTCGAAGGGGAAAAAGACATGACGCAAGCACATTGCGAGCATTAAGTATGACAATTTGACATGTGTATGACATGTGCATATAACTAAGCTTGTAAACTCGAGAATGATCCACATAGGGTATGGGAAGTTTCCGGATTGGTTAGATCGTGTATACAAACGACTAAAGCAGGCGACGATGGAAAAGTATTGTTGAGTGCAAAGCGACAGTGCGCGTTAATAGTAGTTTCTTTATGAAAAGGATACAATGATAATTTCTACAAAAATTTGAATTTGAACGAAAAACTTTAGAGGAGTGGTTCATTTGATTGCTCTATGATGTTAATCACCCTTCTGAAGAATGTTCTTTACATGATTAATATCTGAGCGAATGAATTTGAGCAAGGGTAAAGCCAACATTGCGATTGAATCGCCACTGTCGATTACTTTGGGTGATATAATATTAAAAAGTTTTACTAGCAAGCTAAATTCTGATATATACCTTTTCACTCTAATACCTTTTCGAATTCTGCACGAACCATGCCAATAAATACTACAATAGGAGAGGTAACGACAGCTAAACTTTCAATTATTGTCTTTTTTGCTTGAAATTTTTAAAATTTTATTATAGCATATCAATCATTATTAGATGGAGCGTGATTGAACATTTATGACATAAATACGTTGCATTTGAATTCTTTTATAGCTTACCTAATTAAAATAAAACATACGACGAACCTTTATAAAAGACATATGAAATACATGCGCATTCTTCAACACTGCGGACTCCATCGTAAGTATGGAAGCTGGTGACATAGTCGGGGAAGGAGCCTCATCTGTAATCCTGGCGAAGAAGGATGGAAACACTCGTTTTTGTGTTACTACAGACTGCTTAATGACGTCATAATGACCTCGATACGTCGGCGCTGTGAGTTTGCACAGGATTATGTCAAATCGTGGACATACAATTCGGTTTTCATAAGTCTCCAGCAACTTTAGAACGCCTAGTTGAATGTGTGTTACAGAGGCTAAGCTGGAAGACATGCTTGGTATACATGTTTACCAGACACCAGACGCCGAAAAAGATCGCCCCTTAATTTGGATGGACATAGTCTCATTTTTCAGCATCTGAGACATTGAAAAAAATCTAGTTGAGTTAGCTGCATTTGTAGTTGATACCGATGCGAGCCAACATCGCTGTTGGAAAAATGCACAAGTAGGTCGACAATTTTCAATGTACATCTTTCATGAACACCTTTCAATGTACCGTCGTGTTGTCAAAGACTAAAACCAACTGCTGCAAAACTTGGACAAAACAATCGGCTAAAATTTAATCAACGAAGCAGTTCAATAAGTACCTATACCTTCATGGACAGGAATTCCCAGTTGGAACCTACCATGCCTAACTATAAAAAAAATCACCGGGAAGTAGAGTAAATTTTACTGCCGATGATTTGTCTCGTCGTCCCTGCCATTTACACTGAAAACTTTGCCGAAGAGTTGGGAAAACAGCCAGTTTCGAACGTCCGTGCGATAACTCCGGAAACTGACGAGGGTTGGTCGTAGCATAAAATCCGAGATGTCCAGCCAGCTGCTGGTATGGATACAGACTACTGGGTGTTTAGAATGAAAGATATACCCAGGCAAAGCACTGTTCTCCAAAGCAAGTACGTACAAAGCAACACTCTTAAGGATTGAAACGGAGTCATTAAACACAATGGGAAATGGCGGACAGCACATTACACAGGCTGCAAAACGTTCTTCCTAAGAACGGGATTGACACATAACTTAAGGAAATGCTCGAAGGAACACTGGGTGATCACTGAGCGTGAACAAGTCTCTAAGAATGGTACGAAAGAAAAGAAAAAGCAATTGCGGTTAAAAATAAAAAACATTGCATCTGCTCTACGTCAGAAAGAATGGCTTTTCACATCCTGGGACTCTTTTCTGAGTCCAAATATGATAACGCATCTTCGTCATGACCGAATCTTTCAGCAAGTGGCCGACAGGACACTCCATTCACATCAAGAATTGACGACTGTTGCCGAAAAGACGATGATACAATGTGTCAGTAGATATGGAGTGCCTCGTGAACTGCACTCATAGTACAAGCTTTCCACGAAATGTGCGAGTTTCTAGAAGACGTAAATCGTCATCATAAAAATGATGATGGCATACAAAGATGCAGAACATGAAACTTTGAAGTTCAAATGTTACAGACGTAGTGTCAAAAGAAATAATACAATCAATTTTTTAAAAAGTCAAAAATACCCAACAAAATTCCAATATTCATTCACATCCACATATAGTTCATAGTCACTTTGCATTATAACAACACTCTTGTACTTACTGAGTATGTCATTAAGATTCGTTGGATGATCATCTTTGACGTTAGAATCTAATAAGTATTGCGAAAGATCAACAGATATATGTGTACTCGTCTCATTATGTTCAGTGTTTTTTAATTTGATAGAATTCGTATCAACGTCATTCTGTTGAGATAATTGTTCACCTATTGATAACGAAGGGTCAGTCAATTGGCTGGTTGACAAAATCGATTGGTTTGTTCCTGAAGCTTGCACCACACCAACAAGGCATCTCATGTCAACATCCTGTCTATTTTTACACGACATTGAAACAGTACTTTGAAATATCAATTGATAAAACTTACATTGAATGATTATCGTCTTTATATGTGTTGGAAGAAAGTGATGGTGAAGAAGTTGCATTTTGAGTCGAAGTACGCGGGCTAGGTTCTGTCCTTGAAGTCTGCGAGATCAAGCCCAACTTTTGAATATTCATTGCATTGAGTTGTATTTCATTTATTTGACTAATAGTTAATCCAACATTATTCAACTGGGCAACGGTTAACTGACTTATTTGTTCTAAGTTCTCAACTCCAATATTTTCTAATCTTTCGATTTGCTCGGGTGTTATGACACCTTTGAGGTTTTTAAGACTAAGTATGTCACATGATGTAGCTGTAAAGTAGTCCTTTGTTCGCATTTCGTCGTTTTAATCTTATAATACCTACCGGGTAATAACTGTATATTTCCACTCTTGTTGGTCGGGATTGACTGAAGATCCCGCCATCTAGACTTCCGTTGCTTTTCAGATCCTTTTACAACAGCATGGTTATTGTGACTTGTACCATTTGCGTCATCTTGAGCTGCTGCTGTAGGCCATTCCTCTGTATCCCAATTTTCTAGCAAAAACTACTAACTTATCTGTTACAAACCAGAAACTTCTTTATTTTTACCTTCACTTTCATCTTTTGACGCAAGAAGGGATGATGTAGAAAAAGGATTAGCTAATTTGCTTTCTGTAGGCGACCGTGATTGTCTACCGAAAACTTTTGCGGTGGAATTACCTCCTCTGCTATCCGATGGTGACCTCGACTTCCTGGGAACAACCTGAACGGGCGCAAAAGATAGCACTTCGTTCGTGTTTTCTATACCCTTTTCAGCGCACAGTCGAGTATGAGTAGAATTAAGTAGATTTGTAGCATTTTCACGACTAATACGCCTAAAATTACCCAAAATTTCTTTTGGTGCAGTTTCTATATGTTTAAGTAAAATATATTTCAGCTGTTCGGTTAACGGGTCGCCATGGGAAAATTTGCAGTCGTTTTTATAAATACATTCCATTCCCAAGTAATAATACTTGCATGGAAAGTCAGCATGCATATAGGAGCACTTATCCTTTTTAGCACAGCAGTCCATCAAATAGAACTTGCAAAGCTCAAGCTTCCGCGGCGCTCTAGCATCATGAGATCGATGACAGTCTTCCCCCTGAAATGTGACGAGACGTATTTAATGTAAATACTTAACGCAAAAAATAAATTCAAATATTGTTTCATTGACATTTACATCATTACAATGACCCCTTAAGTTCATGATACATACACCACCATCAGAATCATGACGGATTCGCCGTTTGCTTCCAATACCGGATGGCCTACCACTACCCGATGTTAACTGGTTGTTTGCTCGATTTCTTCTGTCCTTCATTCGTCGTGCTTTTCGTCTTTCGTCATAAGACATTTTCCGATTTTCAGCAGAATCATAACTACCGTAGGAGGATTGATAGCTATCTTCACTGTCATAAGGTGCAGAATGCGGGGATGATGAATGACGACGATGTGTTATCAAATTGTGCATATTAGCAGATAAAATAGGACTACTTCCGCGAACACAGACCATTTCGTCTTCATCGATATCATCTGCCTGTAACTTGTGCTCGGAATCCATATATTTCACGCGTTTCAACTGTGGAAAAAGTCGCTGAATAAAACGTGACGCGCTCATCTTGAAATGTGAACTTAAAGTCAAAATTGTTCACCTTATTCTTTTCTTTCTCATTGCGTTTTTTTCGCTTGCGGCTACGCTTAACTTCGTCCATGCGCTCACAGGCATCCACACTCATACCAAGTCGCTTCTCTAACTTTGGAGTAGGAAGCTCTGCGCTATCTTTCTTAAGAACCGCTGCAATGGCATGCTCAATATTACCCGCCCAGTCATCTAGGAAAACATTTTATTTATATGGCAAAACGATCCAGCTGAATTTACTTACCGTCCAAATCCACTTGTCTGAATTTATTAGCTTGTTGTGAAGCTGGCAATATGTCAGTATCAATACAAGAATTATCGATTTTTGTGGAAAGTGGTAAACTTAAATTTAGGGGACGTTCTTTGTGATTTATGCCTGATGAAGACGAAGCAAGCTTAGATTGAGCATCAAAATTTGGTGAAGTAGTGGCAGTAGCAATTGCTCCGTCTTCATCATCTGTTTCAATCTCTCCATCTTCAAGATCCCCTTTCTCTACTTGAAGATTCCCCTTATTTCCTAAAAAATCTACCAAGTCTTTTTTGTTTGTATCTGTAGGATTGTCCCCCACAAAATCTTCATTATGAATCTGCGAATCACCAGGACATGACTGCAAATGGAATGCATTAATATTTTATGTTATTAAAACTTCTAGTTACACTAACCATTTTAATTTTAATATTCTCGAGCTGGTTTGGAAAAAAAATTTATTAAAATTATTTTCTTGTAGATCATGTAAGTTGTCGATCTGTTCACATATATTTTCTGTAAAGACGAATTAAAATTCAAGATTAACTCAATTTCATGCAATTAGTTTATGTATAAGATTTCTGACTTCGTTGATTGTAATTTATAACATTGTATGTATTTCCGTGGTTTGGTTGAACACCAAACCACGTTCAGATATCGCATGACTATTAGAATAGAATATTAACGCATGACCGACAAACCAGTTCCAATTGGAAAGATATTAATTAAAAAAACGGTATAGAGACAAGCACAATTCAAGCGGCATTGACCAAATGCTTATCCGGGCTTAGCGCATACTAACGGCTCGCATGCACTAAATGAAGTTTCTTGCGAATAGATTGTTACACAATTCCTTTTCATTCTGGATGATTGGCCAAGAATAACTGTCACTAATTAATCGCAAATTTATGACGTCGTATTTCAAGTATGTAAGTGTGCACAGTCACAAATAAAATGCTCCATGAAGAAAGTTATTCGCCACTGACATACGAAGCCTGGGAATTTGGCCTTGAGCCACTATTTCAATCTTTTTTCTATATTTGCATTCCTTTCGGATTTCATCATAACCATAGATCGTACAGGATAGAATACGAATGCACATGATAGGAATATGGGAATACAAAGATATCAACGGATCACTTTTATTACACTGATGCCCCTTTCTTATTATAGCGTAGTTTTCTTGTTATTACCATCTGTAATTGAAACAATTTAGCTAATTTTACAGCAATGTTTTGAAGGATGCCTGACTTACATCCATCGCGATACCCATTAAAAAACTCAAACGCGAATCTTTATCGGTCAAAACATAAACCCCTTCGACAGTGAAAGCAATTTGATGTGCTTAACCTATGAAAAAATGAGTACACCTTAATGCGCGTCTTCGTGTGAGTGACCAGACTAGAGAAAATAGTGTGGAATTTACCCAGTATTGACAGCGCTCTTCTGTGATATTGCGATGCGTTTCATG
Organism: Stratiomys singularior; assembly: GCA_954870665.1. Lineage (NCBI taxonomy): Eukaryota > Metazoa > Arthropoda > Insecta > Diptera > Stratiomyidae > Stratiomys > Stratiomys singularior. Next base: position 6,267,093 of record OX940882.1, on the reverse strand, counting down.
ACGTTAACCCTTCTTATATTACACTCCCATGCACGCTACCGACATGGTACAAGTTGTGTCCATGTGTTGTATGTTGCTATGGCAGAGTTCTGCTCTTCGTACTGTGTAATCACCTTGCTGTATATGGGAGTCAGGATTTCTTCACATAACGTTTACTTCTGCAGAAGGTACTTCCAGAAGGAAGCTGGCGCGGTATATTATGCAATGTTTACATGAATATGGTTTACTTCCATAAAATACCATTGAAAAATTTGGAAATCCTCCATGGGCGTAAGTAATGAATATCAGTGTTGTCATTCCTCTTCCGGTACCCTGTAAAATGTCTATACCATGGCAAGCAAGCGAGAGAGTAGAACGCTTGTACTTTATCAAAATCCGTGGACAAGTCTTGAAAGCATTTCACAATATACAATTCCTTTAGGTCAAAAATCACAGTTATTAAAAACAGCCTCAATCTTCACTCAAGCTGGTTTTATAGCCAATTTGAATAATTCAGATCAAGTCCCGAACGCCGAGTTCAGTTTGAACGCAAGCGTATATTCACTCTCATATGTTGATTCATACCAATCACGTCATGAAGCAATCGTACTGAACTAAAACTTACATTTCAAAACCATGTCTTAAGAATCATTTTATGTTGAGTATCACTTGCCTACCTAATTTCTGCAAAGTGACTTCTACCAATATTAATGACGCGTACAAATGCTAAAATAATACTCGGCATTAATTTTCAGACATACATGTACTCATGCTGACGCAACACCGCATACTCAGCCAAGCTAACCAAATAAATAGAGTAGACAGCTAGTCACTGTACTTTTTCCTGTTTTAGTGCATGTTTCCAGTGCGACAAAGTTAGATGAAATATTTTTTTGTTTTATGTTTTATATTTATACATGTTTTCATACATGTTTTATACCATATGTATTTGGACAAAATTTGCTTCGATGTGTATCATACAGACTCCTTAAGACTTTAAAATATATAGCCAATTTACTGCACTTCTAAGTAAGCAAAATTTTTTGGAATATTCGATGACTCTATCAAGAGAATTAAAGCCAATTTAAAATTACCTGTAAGTGGAAAAATTTAAAGCAAATCATTTGTACTGCAGAGGAACTTACAACCAATTTTGACATCTTTAAAGATCTGATTAAACATACAACCAATACGCAAACAATGAAAAAATCAAATGTAAACATGTAGATGCCAATCCGGCGAGCTACTAGTACCGCTCCACATCTCTCCGTTGAGAGACGGAGTTTGTTATCTTCCACATCGATATTGTATATTGAATCGATAGATAATGGACCTCCACACATTTAAACATGGATTGTTTTCTACACAAACAGCATCGCTGTACTTATATATTTCTCCAATATTCTTTAAACCACTCAGTGATACAAGTTTCAAAACATTGACACTTACCGATTTTGAGAATACAGTTAGTACTTCCATCTCAAGTAATTTCAACGAAATAATTGCAACTCCGGCCATGCATTGGATAACGTGCTAAGAAACCCTTTAAAAAAGACCTTCCGAAAAAGGTGGATAGCTTAAAGCTAAGCAAGAGCGAGGCCATACGGAATAACAGGTTTTCAAATCTCTACTCGCATCCAAAACGCATGTGTAAACACTCATCGAGGAAATTTTGGTATTGAAAAAATAAAATCTTTGGGATTGGTTTACATTTCATTGCCATATATTCGGAAGAAATACGTGTTGCCTCGTCCTAAGTCCGGTTCAAAAACCAGAGTGAGATGGGCAGGGAAGTTCTTTAGTAGTAATAGTTCCCGAAAAGTGTAGGAAATCGCACTTCTCTGTAATGACTTTCGTGTGATAGAAACTTCATGGACGCTGCCACTTTTTCCCACTGCGATCGAATGTAAGGACTACTAGGCCTATTATTCGCGGCCGTATGTCATAATGGGCTTGGAAGTCTCCACTCGCACCTTGTTCACGTTATCCGTTGTGTAGGCACCATAAAGAAAAAGAGAAGAAAAAAGGAAAGCAAATAAAGTGTAAAACGAGGAACAAAAAGTGGAAGTAAATTTAGTAAAAGAAGAAAAACGAAGAAAGAAAAGTGAGTAGTAAAATAAAGTAAATATCGAGGAATAAGAAGTTAATATCGGAGAAAGGAAAGTGAGCAGTAAAGTAACGTAAACATCGGAGAAAGAAAAGTGAGTAGTAAGATAATGTAAATATCGGAGATAAAAAAGTGAGTAGTAAGATAACGTAGAAAGAACAAGAGAGAAAACTGAGAAGAAAGAAAAGTGAGTAAAGTATAAACTGAATATCGAAGAAAGAAAAAGTACGGTAAATTGTAAGAAAAGGAATTAAGGAAATAGAGAAGAAAAATAAGGAAAAAATAGACCTTGCTGTGAGTACAACTGTAATAATTGTTATCATACTTGTGTATCATGAATGGTGTCTGTTGGTGTTTTACGGATTATCAAAGTATCTTGACTGCACTAGAATACACTTGGATGAATATTAATTTGTGCGCTGTAATTTGCACATCAAAGGACGAGATCGTTTCTGGCGGATACAAAGTTAAGGATATAGTAAAGGAAGACACTCAGGCGAAGTCCCGTTGGACTGGAAAAAACTCGCGTTGGAGGCAGCAAGGGTGGTCGGAATAGACTAGTTCATGTAAATTGACTATATATATATATGTATATATATATCTATATTAAATTTACATTTGAAGACGTTTGTAATTGTATTTTTTTATATAAAATTTGTCTAATTTGAAATAACAAGCTTTTTCTGTGCGTGTGTGTGACCTGGAAGAATCACGGCTCTCATAATGTTCTAAAACCCTCAAAACTCACGCGGTGAGCTAGTCGGTTAAATATATTTTTAAATTTTCCAATTTCCAAGACAATTCCATGTCTTTCTAACCTTGTTCCTTCTTCGCTGCAGTTGAGACCTATCCGTTGGCCTCCTTTTATTAATAGTTATTAATTTTTTAAACTAAATTTTATTTTGTTATTTTGAAAAATACATAGCCCCAACCTGGGGTTTTGTTGGCTCTATGCCGACTGAAAATTTATCGCTTTAAGAGTTTGAATCAGGAGCCAGATGAATATCAGCATCCCTTGGAATTACTCAGATACTTTCACCTTCCACCTACTCTATTTCACCTTCGACTTTCTGAGCCTTCACCGTCCTGATCCGGAAACACGCACACATATTACTAAATAAAAACATATAAAATCGAAAACTAAAATTCAAAGAGAAAAGAAACTAAGTTTGAAAAGGGCAAACCCGTAATAAATAACAAAATATAAATACAAACAATTAACATTTAAAATTCAAAAGAACAAAAAAAAAGCTTAAAACATAAAATTATTTGGAAATAATAGAAGTTGAAAATTAAAGAAAAAAATGAAGGCAATTGAAGAAAAGAATGAAAACATGTTGTCTCCACCATAGGAATATTTTTTGCCGTCAGGATACTCGACGCCCCAGGGCTTTTCTATTACCAATATTCCGGTGAGGACAGGAAGATGTTCCACAGAGACCGGACTGCCCTCGAGTGTGCAGACAAATGATTGTCCCCTCGATCAACAAACGAAACTGAATGTTTCAAACCCCTTTCGGGTTGAAATCACTTCGCCTTCGAGACTCAGTTTGTCTCCTGAAATTGAACGACCCTAGATTCTCACGGCGGAGTTACATATAACTCTGCCACCCGTGAGCACGAGTCATAATCCACATAATCCACTAATTTCCTATCCTTATGTAGAGAACCTGTCCGATGGAATCCAGCGGCTGACACAGTTTCTGGAATCAAATGTTCTAGGCCCCATGAAGTAATCACTGGATTTCAGTCTAGCCTTCCGTTCGATCACTGCTACCATGACAGCACAGCCTACCCGAAAGACATGCATGTTCTTGGTCCGCAAAATCACGCACGCTCTCAGTCAATAAGCCAAGTGTCTATACCAAAATCCTAAAGGGGTATTGGGTATGATGGCAGCCGATCCAGCCTGAGAGCTGAATCGTTCCCGTGTGGATTACAAGCTATGGGGGACTTTCAAGGAGTGCCGCTTAACTAACTGGCAGAGTGCTTTCACATTTTCCAGAATTGACCAGCTCTCGAATGGTACTGGACATATCACAAAATGTACCCACATTCCTTAGAATGGGATACTCTCACCCATTCTTGCCTCAGTCGATTCTCCCGTGCTCGAGCGGATATAGATATTCGGCGTCAAATTGATGCACGTCACCAGGCGCAGGTTGAACCCTTCATTGAATTCTTCGGTGCCTTAGAGACGTTGTCGCCGCAGCTACAGCAAGGCATGTTTGATTTGGATATGCAGTACTTGTTGTATCTTAATATGCATCGTCAACTGAGAGACCATCTCACAGGTCGACAATTCACATCAGTCCATGAGCTGGTACAGTGCTTCACCTCAATAGTCTCTGTTTCGATCCATGAGCTCTGGATTGGCAACTTTCAACTTCCGATCCAGAGGGTGTTTTGTCATGGTTGTGATACTCCTGGAGTAACAAAATCTCAGTGTCAAAAGTGTAAGCCTCCGGGAAACTATTCCAGGCAAGGCTCAAATATGAGGGGTGGCACGCTCGCAACCTTCGACACAACTCAACCCCGAGTCAATACTGTGGACGTAGCCATCAATGTAGATCCCGAATTGCGTCGCAATCTCTGAGTTCGGATAGTCCTTCAGCACATTATGACAATATACTTCTGTAGCCCAGACTATTCGATTTTACCAACCCACTCCCGTCAACCGTTTTCGATATTTCAATACTACACATAGATATAGAAGGCGACGTCGTTTTACAATCACCTACTTTCACGCGAAACGCGTCCTACTTAAACTAGCGATCATTTCGGTAGTGCTCGACCGCGATCTGAACGATCTTTGTCCCTATTGTGACATCATCATCTTAGGTTATCAGCTCACTTGTCTTATGGGCAGTAGAGCTAGCTGTCAGTGTCTTAGGACACGGGTCCATTGAGTTACTTCGAGACTTAGATCTCAAAATTCACTCACTTAAAACTAGCGTCCAAATAGCGTCATGGACAGCGAGTGCCTGCGGCATGATGCGTGAATGTTCTAGTCGAAGCTAAACCTTTACGGCTCTTAGTCGCCCTTTCCTTGCCGGTAGATTATACCTTGGCATTGACTTCTGGAATACGTTCATAGCACCAGCCTCGATCAAAAATGTCAGTGCGCTCCAAGAAGCCGCTAATTCCCTTCCAGCCGAAGAGGCAGACACACTTCACCTATTGACACCCGACCAAAGCGACTAAACAGTTGCCCGATTCCCTTCCTTCAATAAGCTTGGGCTGGGTAAAACGTCACTGGTCACACACCGCATTGACATTGGGACTACTAAGCCAGTTCCGCAAAGGCATTATGCTGATTCCCCGGTCATACAGGATATGCTGTACAAGGAACTTGATCGTATGCTCGCCTTGGGTGTGATAAGCGAGAGTCAGAGTTTCTAGAATTCTTCAGTAACTTAAACCTGGAAAAGTTGGGTTCTGTCTATGCGCGCGACGTGTTACCTTTCTTCATTCAGTGGGATGCAAGCACTACTCGCATTGGTAGCGTCCCCTTTCAAAAGGACGAGAAGGGAGAAGAGCATCATATTGTCTACATGTCTGCCAAACTGACGTTCACACTACACTATCACCGAGCTGGAATGTCTCGCCACCGTAGAGAGCGTGAAAAAGTTCGGTCCCTACATTGAAGGATTTCCCTTCACCGTCATCACGGACCAAGCTTGTTTGAAGTGGCTCATGAGCCAACAAGACCTTTCCGACAGATTCCGCTCGCTGGATTATGAAGTTACAAGGTTTCAACTTCAATATTGAACATTTTAAGGGCTCAGCTAATACCGTTTCCGATGCACTTTCCCGAGTTCACGAGAGTATTAGTGAACTCTCGTGGCTGTATCTCCCCTTCCTTCCCGAGCACCATCACGTTGATTCTCTTTTGCCAGATTCTGCTCTCACAGAGCCTGATTATATAGAGTGAATCCTTTCGATTTCGAAAAACCTACACGGTTTCCCAACGTCTGGGTAATAGATGGCCGTATGTACATTAATGTAGGAAGAGTTATAAACCTGCATGTAGATATTCTCCATGTGCACCCGTGAGTCAGCAATCTAGGCTGGTTTCCCAAGCTCGCGATAGACCGGATTAATCTCATTGTGGCATCCGTAAGACCACCGAAGTACTGCGGCAATATAATTATTGGTCAACTCGTCGTAAGGACGTCGCTTCTTACATTTCCCAATGCAGAACCTGTAAGCATGTTAAGCCCTGCAATAAAGTCCTCAGACCACTTATGGGTCAAGAGCGTACATCTGATGGGCCAACGCAGGGCTTATTTATCGATTTCCGACAACCTTACCCACGTTCCAAAAGTGGAAATACCCAAAAGTTTGTCATGCTCGACCATTATACGAAATATATATGGATGAAAGGCATGCCCAATGCCACTAGCGAACACGCTACTCAGTACTTTCTACTCATCTTCAGCACATTTGGTGTCCTGATCTGCTGCATTCGGATAGTGGTGTGCAGTTCACATCTAAACATTTCACGCAATTTCTTCAGGCATATGGCAATCAACACGTTTTCTATCCAAAATTCTCGCCTCAATCGAAGGCTTCCAAGTGGGGCAACTAGTCTATCTTAGCTGCCATTCGCTCGTTTATAGGTGATGACCACTTCACGTGGGAAAAGTATGTGCGAGAATCAAGCTCTGCATTCCGCAACACCGTAGATGCGTCGAACGGTTTTCGCCGCATTACCTGTTGTTCGGATTTGAGTCAATGCGCCATGGCTCCGACTACGAGCTCCTCCTTAAGTTGTCGTCGGTTGAATATGGAGAGGGCAAATTCATGACCCCTCACGAGGGATTGAGAGTGATACCCGAATAAGTTAGGGAGAAATTAGATGAAGCTTACGCTAAAGGAAAAAGGCACTACAATTTGCTGACCAGGCCCGTTTTTTCGTCCCTGGACAAATGGATTTAGTACGAAATCACGTTATCAGTAGTACTGTAGACAAACTATCAGCTAAGCTCCAACCGAAATTTATACCAGCCAGAGTAGTGCGTCTAGTTGGACAGGTCGCGTATGAACTGGAGTCCCCAGATGGGAAACCTTTAGGAGTCTACCATTACCAGGACATTTCGCTCTGGTACCTTAATCGTAAACGGATATCAGCCCGGCTTTCGAAAACCCTTCTCAAAAGGGTAGGTCGTTCCCACGTATTATGTTTTCTGTGTTGGTGTAGGCGCCATAGGGAAATAATAAAGAAAAGGAAGCAAGCAAGATTGGATTGGGATTATTTGTTATGCTCGAAAGAATTTTGGATTAAAATTTTAATTTGTACTCATAATATTTTAAGTTAAAAAAATTATACTGTTACATGCTAATTACGTGGTTCCGATGTTGAGGAGCGAAAAAAATATTGTAAGTCACAACCAATGACCATGTAAGAAAAAACGAGTTTTATTTTATTGTACAACTTCTTTATTATAATTTTCAAAGTGCGATTTTCGCATCGACTTCGTCTATTATCTCTACAGTATTCGCGTCAACTGAGGGAGAAGTTCTAACTTAACGGATTTTATACTATCTAAAACTGCCGATTAAGCGTCGTATGTTTTGAGAACCGCGGCAAACTCATTTCAGACGGTTTCATTTTTCTTGTCTTCTAATCTTACTGTATTCTCGTATGTTTTGAGAAACGCGGCAAAATCATTCCACATGGTTTCATTTTTCTTGTCTTCTAATATTACTGCACTTAACGGATTTGATGCATGCGCGTGTGAACTTCTTGTATCAGTGTTGTATGCTGACGCATACATAACTTCTCCCCCCTTTGATTTCGAATTCTCCTGAATTCGATTTTCAATTCGGATTTTTAGTTGTTTTTGCTTTCTTAAATACAATACAATTAACAAAATTGCAATAATTAATATGAATATCATGCTTAAATTTAATCCTATGTTTACATTTTTGTGGATTTGCAGTTCCTTAATTTTTTTTTGTATTGTGTACATTATTTACAACTATATCTTCTTATGTTATTTTATCCTTAAAAATTACCAATTCTTTGTTGGAATAGTGAAACCTTTCATTTGTTTTTTCTTCAATATTCGAAAAATAGTGGTTCAAAACGTGGATAGTACAATTATTAAAATGTATTAACATATTTCCTTTCATATTGAGGTTTCTGATGTCACATGTTTGATTAATGGGAAGGTTCACAGCGTTCTTTATAACAATGGTTTCTTTATCCAATTCCAATATTTCGGTATTTAAATTCTTAATTAGTTTACAGGTATTACTATAGATACAATGTTTACTATTTGTGAGCTCGTTAAAATACTTATAAGGCTCATAGGTGTATACAGTTTTGTTAATTAAGACAATAGTTTCTATTGGAGAATCTATTTCTTTGGATTGTTTATTTGTTATAGGTAGAATTATCTTAAGTTTCATGCTTATGCTTATGAATTCGACAGGAATTTTTATTGCAGAGATCAATTCATTATTTTGTTCTGTACCTAATCCGACTTTTACATATTGTAATTTATTTACGTCAATTTTATAAATTTTTATCTCTTCATCGGTGAGAATGTTTGGGTGTAACATGCCACAGACAAATACACCACAATCATTTGTGTTTTCCTGTTGGGGGGTACTTGTAGATACTTCTTTAATAAAATCTGATGTATCGAAGGATATCCCTCTTTTATCTAAGGATTCTTTCTTTAAATACGCTTCCAGAATGCCTATAATTTTTTGGTTTGGTATTCCTAATGAATCATAGTATTTAATTCAATTAGGAATACCATTTTTAATTTTCAGGATTCAGGATCAGGAATCCTGAATAATATTTCCTTTGAAATCAATTATAGCTAAAGTCCAATGGTTCTGGTTCACATGTACTGGTATCATAAAAAGATCGTAATCGAAGATATTTACGTTTCGGGTCCATCTTCTAATGGATCGGTAACCTACGTTAAGAAGACGTGTTGCAAAAAATATGTTCATTGCAAAAACTTTGTGTGAATTTCCGAGATTGTTTTCTTTGCTGCGATTGACAATTAATTTTAAGTAGAATTCAATTACCTTATCGTTAAGCCACTTATTATTTTCTAATGTCTTAATATCACGTTTGGTGATATCAATATGAAATTTGGATACTAGGACTTCATCTTCTTGACTTTCGTTTAGTGCTGTATTAATAATAGATAATTGTTCTTGGGTAAATTCTGGAATTTCCGTATCGTTATCATTTTTTGCTTTGTCATTAGGAAACAGATTAAATTTCAGGGGCCTTTTGATATTGCTTGGATGTACGTTCTGCAGTTTACCTTTAACAAATCTGGGTTGGTGCTTTAATCTTGCTGCTTTATAGTTTTTTACAAAACCTGTTGTCCTTCTTTCCTCATAATCTTCACGTTTTTTGTTTGTTTTCTCTATCCATTTTTCCTTTGTTTTCTTTAAGTTCGCTCGTACTTTGTCAAAGTTGACTTTGTGTGATTGCACGTCATTTGGTGTACACTTGATTGTAGAATGATACCTGTCGTTATAATTTCTGACTGCTTGTTGCATCATTCTTTTCGTGGAAATTTTCCGTTTTTGGTAAGTGAGGATTCTAAATTTTTCTAAAATTGTCTCATAAAATCTTTCCACGTCTGCGATTCCAGTACTATTGTGTGGTTTTGTTAGATGAAGTTCTATATTTTCAGAGTCTAAAAATTCTTTCATTAGAATGCCGTTGAATTCATTTCCTGAGACAATTTTTTGTGGTTTGCCTAGTCGCGTGAAATGTTCCTCTAGAATTTCAATTAATGTTACGTGGTTTCTATCCGTGAGAAAGTAAGCAGTCCCAAACTTTGAAAATTTGTCGATAATTGCGAGGAAAGATTGCTTCATTATGGTAAACAGGTCTATTTGAATAATTTGATTTATATTGCTCGCTGATTCGGAGAGATTGAATTTTGTTTTGATTGGTTTACGATCGTAATTAACGGCTTGACATACGTCACATTGATTTATTACAAGGTGAATGAGATCAAACAATTTTGGATAATATATTTTAAATTTAATTTTATTAAATGTTTCTTGAATTCCAGAATGTAAGCTTTCCTGCACATGGTAAAGTGCTATCTGCCTGACGGCTTCTACTTCGGTTTCGACGTCTAGGGCTCTGAATGAGCATTTTATGAATTTGATTTGTTTGTCATTGGAAAATAGTTCACGTATTCTTTCTTGCACAATGTTGTACTTATAATCTGGTAATTCTGAATAAATTCTGATGATTCCTTTTCTTATATATCTCTTAAGAATATCACTGAGGTTGTCGAAGTCGTATTCTGCTATGTAGATAATACGTTTTTTGTGCACGAAGTCTATTTCACGAACTTTATTATTTGTGAGGATGATTTGTGTATTGTATTTGTTTACAATTTCCTCTTTGATCGGTATATGATCCAGAAGCTCCTCCTCCGCGGAGTGTACAGTTGCCATGGTGACATTATCGTTTTCATTTTCTATATTTGCTAAGATTCCTAATTCTGAATATGTATTAGTTTTGTTCGAAATAGAGGCTAGTGACTTGACTTCTTCGTCCTGTACAATTCGGCTTAAGAAATCTGCGACTCGATTCTCCTTGCCTTTGATATACTCAATATCGTATTTGTATTCGCCTAATTTTAGCAGCCACCTTTGGTGTCTTGGCGAGAGATCCTTCCCTCTATACTTTGCTTGCAAGTACTTTATTGGCTGGTGATCGGTAAAGATTTTGAACTCGTTTCCATATAAGTATGGTCTGAAATATCCCACAGACCATATTATGGCAAGGAATTCTTTATCTGTGGCGGAGTAGTTCCGCTCATGGCAATTAAGAGTTCTAGATGCAAAACACACATGATGGCCTTCTTGTGAAAGAACGGCGCCTATTGCATAGTTCGATGCATCAGTAGTAAGGTGAAATTGCTTGTTGAAATTCGGGAATCGCAAAATTGGGTGCGTACTTATGAGAGTTTTAAGTTTTTCAAAAGCTTGTATATAATTAGGATCATTGACATTAATTCTACAATCCTTTCGCAAGTAATTCGTCATGGGTTGCACCACTTTGGCGTAATCTCGAATAAACTTGCGATAGTACCCTGTAATCCCTAGGAAGCTTTTGATTTGTCTCTCAGTTCGGGGCAGCTTCAATTCCTGTATTATTTTAATTTTTGCGGGGTTAGGTTTCAATCCATCTTTCGTGATGATATGTCCCAGGAAACCAGTTTCTTTCTGCATGAAGTTGCATTTGTCAATTTGTATTTTAAGGTGATTCGCTTCGAGAACCTTGAAGATTTCTGTGATTGCGTTAATATGCTCTTGAAGGGACGTGTTGAAAATAAGTACGTCATCTAAATAAACAACACAGGTTTTATTTATAAATTTTCGTAGAACATCGTTCATGAGCCTCTGGAATGTCTCCGGTGCATTTTCCAAGCCAAACGGCATTCTGACGAACTCATAGAGGCCATACGGGGATACAAAAGCCGTTTTATGCCTATCTTGTTTTTTCACCAGGATCTGGTGGTAGCCTTTAGCCAAATCTATAGTGGAAAAATATTGAGCTCTGCCGAGTTTGTTTAACAATGAGTCGATATTAGGTAGAGGGTATTTGTCGTCTACCGTAACCTCATTTAGTTTTCGATAATCGACCACCAGTCGAAACTTTTTAGTTCCTGAATTATCGCTCTTTTTTGGGACTATCACCAGAGGACTTGAATATTTGGAGCAACTTTTCCTTATTATGCCCTGTGATTCCATTTCTTCTATTTGACGGCGGACCTCCTCCTCATGCTTAGGGGGGTAACGATATAATTTTGCGTTGATTTGAGCATCTGTAGTTGTTTTGATTTCATGCTCGATTGATGGGGTACTAGTTAATTTATCGCCTTCTTTATAGAACAATTTATCGAATTTTTTAATGATTTTAGCAACTGCAGAATATTCTTCCTCATTCAGATGATTTAATTTAAGTCGGTGTACAAAGTTACTTTCGACTTTTTCCAATAAACTAATTTCATCCAATGCGTACGGATTATTTGTGAATTTAACCACTTGTCCGTTTAGCGTTATCGTCCTTTCTTCTATGTCAATTAAAGTATTAAGTGTATTGAGTAGATCAATGCCAATTATAAATTGGATCTTTCTGTTGTGTAAGTATTTTACTTTCCACCTTATTCTTGCCGCAGAAGACAAATTGAATTCCTTTGGGGCGTGAGTATGTACTTCAAACGTAATCACATCTTTGCTTGTAATAGTACTGAAGCTAATTGGGGTTATTGGTATTTTGGTAAAACAATTAATTGTGTCATCAATTATGGAAAATGATGACCCCTTATCTATCAGAGCTAAATAAGTCGTATTGTCAATTGTTATGTTGATCATTGGTAGTGATTCCGAGGCTAGTTTTGAAAAAACGTCGCCCCTTCGTTCGTGTTATTTGTATGAGGGTAATTTCGAACTGAAACACCTGCAAAAGAGTTATTTAAATTTCTGTGATCAAAATTTTGAGATAGAGTTTCATGATTTCTTGACAGATTTCCTTGAATGTTGTCGATTTCCATCGGTTCTTGTTTTTGAGGGTCATTATTCAGAACTCTATTAAATCGAATTTGCCCTGATTGGCGGTATTGCCCAGAGTTTCTGTTATAACTTGGAGTTTGATATCCCGAGTGACGATTATATTTGCGAAACTGTTCAGAGTTTGTGTGAGGACGATTCTGTGTTTCATAACTGTTTGTATAATTTTGTGTCCTAAACTAACCTGAATTATTATTAAATTGACTATAATATTGATTGTGTTCACGGTTTTGTTGGTGTCTGTTATCGTACGTCTTTTGTCTGTGGAGTCCTGAACTGTTGTTTTGCTGTCGATCGTTATTATTTTTATTTTTGATATTAATATTACGGTTTTTACTACGGTCACTCTCGAACATTCTCGTTAAATTTTCACTTGCCACTTTTCTGTATTCAGGCCTAATGCATGAATTTTCGAATCTTCGACTTGTCATTAAACAAATAATTTCATCTATGTCATGCATATCAATAATTTTATCAAAAAGTATACCCTGTGTAATTTCTTTAAGAGTGTTGATTAAAATTGAGTCAACATTACTCAGGTCAACGTGTAAAGTGTGTTTATAATAAATACATAATTCATCCTTTTTACATTTTATTTGTTGAATTTTTACTGCTAATTCACTTACTGTACTAACACGTAGATCGCTGATTCTTCTATAGGTCTCGAATGGTTCAATATCTGGCTTGTATCGCATTTGTAAGGCCTTTTTAATTATTTCCCAATTGTCGGTTTGCTTTACATTGATAACAACATCTTTTGCTTTCCCCTGTATTTTTTCGAAGTATATGTGCCTGGTAGCTACACGCTTAAGTTCCGGATCGACAATACTATTTAAATAAAACTCGATGCTACTGGTGAATGCGTTGATAGAGACTTCTCCTGTTCCTGTGAAAGAACTCATATGGCGTATTTCCTTCAAGATCCTGTTGCTAGGATCAACGGAGTGGTTTGTTGACACTGTGATTCGGTTGATTGCTTCCGCTAATCGATCGATTTGGTCTTCTCTGCTTTGGTTGTTCACCAATTGTTGAACCACTGCGGTGTGCTGCGTGAATTCTGCTTCCCTTGTCGCTAATCTTCCTCGTAATTCCTCCATTTGGGCCTCCATTATACTAGGTTCTAATTGACTTACTCTGAATACGTTCCGTAGAGCTTCTCTGCTCTCCTTTCTGCTCTGCATCCACTTTTGATTTTATTATTTTGTTTCGACTGGATTCCCAACCCAGCCTCAGGAGGGATTTTGAAAGACCGAATTGTGGCTTGACACCGGTCCTTCCGTTCTGGTTAGTAGGTTAATTTTCGACCGAATTAACCCACGCGACTTATTTATTATTATTTTTTTTTTGGTTTATTCCACTGGTTTATCTTACAATTTCATTATTAATTAGTTTAATCGACCAATGTACCAAACGATTTTAAGTCGCGTTTACTTCTTGTTTCCCGACTGCGCCAATTACGTGGTTCCGATGTTGAGGAGCGAAAAAAATATTGTAAGTCACAACCAATGACCATGTAAGAAAAAACGAGTTTTATTTTATTGTACAACTTCTTTATTATAATTTTCAAAGTGCGATTTTCGCATCGACTTCGTCTATTATCTCTACAGTATTCGCGTCAACTGAGGGAGAAGTTCTAATTTAACGGATTTTATACTATCTAAAACTGCCGATTAAGCGTCGTATGTTTTAAGAACCGCGGCAAACTCATTTCAGACGGTTTCATTTTTCTTGTCTTCTAATCTTACTGTATTCTCGTATGTTTTGAGAAACGCGGCAAAATCATTCCACATGGTTTCATTTTTCTTGTCTTCTAATATTACTGCACTTAACGGATTTGATGCATGCGCGTGTGAACTTCTTGTATCAGTGTTGTATGCTGACGCATACATAACTTGCTCGAATAATTTCACGTGCCACTGTTAGCCAAAGACAAGATACAAAACAACAACCATAACAAAAACATGAATCATTCTCGAAGGGGAAAAGCCATTATGTAAGTGCATTGCAATATGAAGTACAACAATGCAAGTTCAAATGATTTAGCACGTGAACTCAAGAATGATGTACATAGAATGTATGAGAAGATTCCAGATTGGTTGGATCATGTGTATAAGCGTCTACAGCAGGCGGTTAGGAAGAGCAGTATTATAGAATAAGTGAAAAGCGACAGTGGGCGTTAAAAGTAATGCGATAGTTAAATAGTGTCGAAGTGTAGGAAAAGCGTGCACGAATTAATAACGTTGACAGTGATTCCGAAAGAAAATTCCGAATTATTATGGACATTTTTGTGAACTTTTACATCAAAGTCAAAAAAAAAGTTTTACATTAAAGTTATAAACGCACTAACTTTGCCGGAACCGAAGCAAGAATTGGAAAAGTGAAATATTTCCACCGAATTGAACGAGAAGCTCAACCGTCAACCGACTTAGACGAGAAGCTCGACCGGCAACCTGAACCAGAAACTGGACCGGCAAGAAGCTTACTTAAGAGCAGGTTAAGGCGAGCTAAGCCAAAAGCTGAACTTTAAAATTAAAGGTTTCGATGAAAGTATGGTCAAAATGGAAGGAAGGCGGAGCAAAGTGGAAACCATGCTGGGAGAAATACAGCAAATGAAGGTAACGAAAGCAAGTAACCCGGCCCCGATAGCGAGTAAAGCAAATTGCTCAACAATAACTGTAAAAGCTCCAAGATTTGATGGGGAAATTGCTTGGAGCATGTACAAAACCCAGTTTGAATCTGCCGCTCAAACAAATAAGTTGAATGAGCAGGAGCGAGCGACAGCATCAATCCTTGCCCTAAGAGGTCCAGCTGCTGAGATTCTTCAAACTATCCCCGTCGAGTCACAGTCAAGCTCCATCGCTATCATGAACGCACTCGGCCTGAGAAATGGAGACAATCACCTGAAGCAGATTTACAGCTCGCAGCTGCGCAACGGGATGCAGATATCAGGTGAAACCCTACAGCAATTAGCCCAGGATACTGAAAGGCTTGCACTTTGTGCTTACCCTGCATACGACCCAGATCATCGGGACGATGTGGCAACGGAGGCTTTTATTAGCGCATTGCAGGAAAGGGAAATGCGACTAGCTGTCCGCCTAACCGAAAACGCTCAGTAAAGGACACACTGTCCTATTGTTTAAATTTCGCAGCAGCCAAAACAACCGCTCGTAACACAGCCAGGATCCGGGAGGTTACAACGAAAGAGTGTAGATGTGAACGTGTTGGCATGACCCGTAAGTCAAAGGTGTATGGTTCGCCAATTTGCTGGAATTTTGGTGAACGAGGGCATCTGCAAAGGGAACGCAGGCATCGAAAGACACCAAACTATTGCTCAGGTTGTGCCACTAGAAGAAAATGCAGACCAGGGCCAGAGCTTGGAAATGAGGTCCCTCAAACTGATGGTCGGGGAAACGCAATAAAGCCAACTTCGTGTGACAAAGATTCGCTAGGAGGATTAAAATCCTACAGTCATATAATTACGAAATCGTCCATCGGAAAGGTGGAGTACATGGGAATGCTGATACTCTACTCCGTCGCCCGTGTCAAGCTCATTGTAAACATTGCGTGTAAAATCGACAAAAGTCGACGAGGGTTGGACGCAGCATGAACTCCTGGACGCTCAGCTGCCCGACGATGATATCGCACATTGTTATCATTGTTGGTATGGAAAGAAACAACAGGACGTCCCGAGTGGAAGCACAGATCAGCACGCGGCACAGTGTTAAAAACTATTGGGCTCGATGGAACTCCCTTCAGGTTGAAGATGGAATCCTGAAACGGAAATCGGAAACGGCAGACGGCACTTCATATAGGATGCAAATTGTTCTTCCTTAAACTTGGGTTGAAGAAGTAGTGAAGGAGATGTATGATGGAACATTCAGAGGTCATCTTGGCGTGAACAAGACCTTGACGAAGGTATGAGAAACCTTCTACTGGCTCCACGCTCGAGACGACATACTTGACTGGTGTCGTAAGTGCATTATATGAGCTTCCGTTAAAGGCCCAAATCGAAGAACGAGAGAGCAAATGCAGACCTATAACGTGGGGGTACCGTTCGAGAGAATAGCCGTTGATATCGCAGTACACTTTCCCGAGTCTGAACGGGGAAATCGGTTTACACTCATTGTGGCCGATTAATTCAGTAAGTGGCCAGAAGTATAGCCGATTCACAACCAGGAGGCAACTACTGTAGCGGAGCAAATCGTTTCACAGTGGGTTTCTAGGTATGGTGTACCAAAGCCGAAATTCGAGTCACAAGTTTTTGCCGCAATGTGTGAACTGCTATGAATACGGAAAACACGGAAAATACCACTCCTCCCCCAATCTGATGGAATGGTCCAACGGTCCAATGACACGCTCAATAAACATTTGGTCAAGATGGTTGATGAAAATCAGAGAGATTGAGATCTACGCATTCTATTATTTTTGATGGCGAAACACCAGCCAAAGTCATTTTTGGATGAATGATTGACTGAACAGCCTCAACCCATTTTGGAGCATACAAACGAATGAAGGTAACGGTTGAATCAGATACACCAATTAGTGCGGAAACGAATCCAGTCGAGTACAGGCCGCATGAAGACCAGATACGACTTAATAGTGTTGCGCGTTGAGCAGGTGCGCGACCTGTTTGCTATTCGCAAATATTGCTAATAGTGAAATAAAACACTCGCGAACTATTTTAAAATTAATTCTTAAAATTTAATTAAGTTCCTTCTACACTTTATGATGAATTTACTAAAATCACTTTAATGAATTAAATTAATTAATTAACACTTATTCAATATAATTAAACACTATTTCACTTATTTAACACTTTTCTCACTTTTCGAGTTTTTCTGGCGCGCACTGTCGCGTACTCTCGCGTTTTCCATTCACAACTGCTTGTCTCGTCGCTCGCCGTAGTCGCTTATATACCACTACCAACCATCCCAGAACCTTCCATACAGATTGTTCTCGCGTGTACGCGTCGAGTCGCTTGCACCGGGATCTGTTGTACTTGATGCGCGTGACGTGTTTATGCTTGCGCACACGAAAACAATCGATGTGTTGGTAGCAGATAGTCGTAAACATGTTTACGACTTTTTGTTTACGCCGACTACAGTTCGCGTGACCTGAACACGTCACACTATCCCCGCCTTAAATCTTTTTCGCCCCGAAAAAGTGTGACATTAACCATCTCCGCGTCTTCCTGCTGATAATATGGGGCAAGGCGGTCCAGATGCACAATTTTCATTTTTGCCCTAGGTTTCTGGTGTTCTTGTATCCGGTATACCACATCGTTGATCCGTTTGACGATTCTATAGGGTCCTTCCCAATTCGGCTGTAGCTTCGGAGATCTGCCTTTACGACGCCGGGGGTTATATAGCCAAACCAAGTCGTCCGTCTGGAAACCAGATGAGTTTGCCATTAAGTCATATCTGGTTTTCATGCGATCAGTGGCTGACTCTATTTGTTTCCGCACTAATTGGTGTATCTGACTCAGCCGTTGCCTTAAATCGCTTGTATACTCCGAAATAGGTTGGGGCTTCTCAGGGGGTGTCCCAAACTTCACATCAGCTGGTAGACGAATCATTTTTCCAAAGATGACTTTTGCGGGTGCTTCTCCAGTCGATGCATGTTCCGCAGTTCGGTATGCCATCAAAAATAATGGAATGCGTCGATCCCAATCTCTCTGGTTTTCATCCACCATCTTGGCCAAATGTTTATTAAGCGTGTCATTGAACCGTTCGACCATTCCATCGGACTGAGGGTGAAGTGGCGTTGTCCGTGTTTTCCGTATACCCAGCAGTTCACACATTTCAGCAAAAACTTGTGACTCGAAGTTTCTGCCTTGGTCTGAATGTACTTCATGGGGTACGCCATATCTTCTAACCCACTGAGAAACGATTTGCTCCGCTACAGTAGTTGCTTCCTGGTTAGGAATCGGGTAGACTTCTGGCCACTTGCTGAAATAATCAGCTACGACGAGTAGATACCGATTTCCCCATTCGGACTCGGGAAAGGGTGCTGCGATGTCCACAGCTATTCTTTTGAATGGTACCCCTACGTTATAGGTCTGCATTCGCCCTCTCGTTCTTCGATTTGGACCTTTAACGGAAGCACATATTGTGCATTTCCGACACCAGTCAAGAACATCCTCTCGAGCGTGGAGCCAATAGAACCTTTCTCGCAGCTTTGCCAAGATCTTGTTCACCCCAAGGTGACCTCCCGATATGCCTTCATGCATGTCCTTCAGTATTCCTTTGACCCGACTCTTAGGGTCAAATTCTGTGTGCGTCCTATGTGAAGTGCCGTTTGCCGTTTCCCATTTCCGTTTCAGAACTTCATCTTCGACCTCAAGGGAGTTCCATTGAGCCCAATAACTTTTCAACACTGTGCCGCGTGCTGATATGTCCATCCACTCAGGACGTCCAGTTATCTCCTTCCATACCAATAATGGTCCAATATCATCATCTCGTCGACTTCTGTTGTGACTACACGCAGATCTATGCCTTGGTCTTTTTCCTCAGACCATCGGCAGTGTTTTCAAGCCATTGGACATGGGCGACGGGATAAAGCGTCGGCATTCCCATGCACTCCTCCTTTTCGATGGACGATTTCGTAATCATAGGACTGTAGCCTTTCTATCCATCTAGCAACTTGCCCTTCTGGGTTTTTGAAATGGAACAGCCATCTCAGGGAAGCATGATCTGTGCGAAGAACGAATTTCTGTCCGTAAAGGTACTTGTGGAACTGCTTTGTTGCTTCAATTATAGCTAGTAGTTCTTTCCTGGTTACGCAGTAGTTCTTTTCACTCTTTGACAGAACTCGACTGTAGTATGAGATTACTCGCTCCTCACCGTCGATCTGCTGTGACAATACGGCCCCGATCCCGTTGTTACTCGCATCGGTATCAACCACGAACATTCTTCCAGGCTTGGGATATGCTAAAACCGGTGATTCACAGAGCTTATTCTTCAACGTCTCGAAGGCTTTTTCGCACTGTTCATTCCAAATAAAAGGGCGATTCTTTTCCGTGAGCTGATGGAGACACTTCGCTACTTTTGCAAAGTCTTTAACGAATCGGCGATAATAGGTCGCCAGTCCAAGGAAACTTCGAAGTTGTCGTTTGTTATTAGGTTTCGGCCAACTTTTCACAGCTTCTATTTTCTCAGGGTCCGTTTTCACACCTTTTGCTGATACAACATGTCCTAGGTACTTTACCTCAGATGCGAAAAGTGTACACTTCTGTGGACTCAGCTTCAAGTTGGCCCGTCGTAGCCTTGAGAACACCTCTTCCAAGTTGCGCACATGTTCGTCAAACGTCTTCCCTATGACAATGATGTCATCCAGATATACCAAGCATGTTTTCCAACTTAACCCGCGGAGTACACATTCCATGAGGCGTTCGAATGTTGCTGGAGCATTGCAAAGACCAAATGGCATCACTACAAATTGCCACAATCCAGTACCCACAGAGAATGCAGTCTTCTCTCTGTCTTTCTTGTCGATTTCAACCTGCCAGTATCCACTCTTTAAGTCGAGAGTAGAAAACCACTTCGAATCCGCCATTGTATCCATAATGTCGTCGATGCGCGGAAGTGGGTAGCTGTCTTTCTTCGTGACATCGTTGAGCTGCCTGTAGTCGACACAAAACCTAGTGCTTCCATCCTTTTTCTTTACCAGGACTACAGGCGATGCCCACGGGCTGATTGAAGGTTCGATGACTCCTTGTTTTTCCATGTCGGAGATCATTGTGCTTACTTCTCCCTGCTTGGCTAATGGAAGTCGTCTTGGTGCTTGTCGAATCGGCTTAGCGTTTTGTGTGTCAATGACGTGAGTCACCATACTTGTACGTCCTTGATCGTCGTCACCAGTTGAGAAAATGTCGCGGTATTTGTTCACCAATTCCGAGGCTTTCTTGAACTGCTCTGGTGATATCTTGGTTGGTTCCAATAAAGTCGACACTAACTCACGGGATTCCCCAGTATTTCGTTTCCTAGCTGGACATTGGCTATCTCCTACTTCCAAAGATGTTACAGTAGAGACCAGCTGACAGCTCCCAATAATGGTTCCAGCTTTGATGTGGGTAACTGAGTCCGAGGTATTAAGGACTCTAACCGGCACGCATCCACTCTTATTTGTTGTTACGAGTGTCCGTCCCAAAATTAAATTACGCAGTGCCGGTGTTTTTGTTGGCTCAATTAGGTAGGATCTATGGTCTCCAGGATCACCTTCAAATTTGGCCCATACAATGCTCTCAGAAGATTTCGGTACGTCAGTGTCGGCATTGACGCCCACTTTCGGTGTTGGAATGTTGTCGTAATGACCCTCCATTAAGATCTCAACATTCCGCCATCTCAAGACCCGTCTGCCCAAATCCAACGTAAACCCGTGTGGTCTTAGGAAATCCATTCCCAGGATGCAGTCGTCCATTATATCAGCAACAAGAAACTCATGTTGAAACAGTATATCCCCTACTTGTACTTGGAGTTTGATCTCGCCGTATACGGGTGCTGCTTCTCCCGTTGCTGTTCGTAGCAAAAGTGGTTTGCCTTTGGAGAGAACATGCCCGCTCACCAAATCTGGTCGCAATATTGACCTTGTTGCACCAGTATCAATTGTGAGGGTGCAATATTCACCGTCGACTTGTCCACGAACACATAAGTCTGCCTCTCCCCGATGTAGCCTAGATACGATGATGGTGGTTCTGGGGACTTTGATCCTCCTAGCCAACCTCTGCCCCGCGAAGTTGGCTCTTACGCGTTTCCCGACCCCTTGGATTGAGGGGCCTTATTGCCAGGCTCTATTTTTGGCCTTGATCTCCTTCTAGCAGCACATGCCGGGCAGTAGCTTAATTTCCTTTGCTGCTTGCAGTTTCGTTGGAGATGACCTCGTTCACCACAATTCCAGCATATGGCCGCACCATTCACCTGCGCTTCTTCGCTGATGTCAACACGCTCACATAAACATTCTTCCGTTGTAACCTGTCGGATTCTGGCTGTGTTACGAGTTGTTGTTTTGGCAGCTTCAAAATTTAAACAGTATGCCAGGGCGTCCTTTACGGAACATTTTTCGGCTAGGCGGACAGCTTGTTGCATCTCCCTGTCCTGCAACGCGCTGATGAAAGCCTCCGTTGCTGCATCGTCCCGATGCTCTGGGTCGTATGCAGGGTAAGCCAAAAGTGCAAGCCTTTCAGTATCCTGAGCCAACTGCTGTAGAGTTTCACCTGGTTTCTGCATCCGGTTGCGCAGCTGCGACCTGTAGATCTGCTTCAGGTGATTATCTCCATACCTCATGTCCAGTGCGTTCATGATAGCGACGGAGCTTGACTGCAACTCGGCAGGGACAGTTTGGAGTATTTCCGCAGCTGGGCCTCTCAGAGCAAGAATTAAGGCTGTCGCTCGCTCCTGGTCATTCCAGTGATTTGCTTGAGCGGCAGCTTCAAACTGGGTTTTGTAAATGCTCCAAGCCATTTGTCCATCGAAAGTTGGCGCTTTTACACTCCTTGTTGAGATACTGGCTGTATTCGTTATCGGGCTTGGGTTACTCGCTATTAGACTTGGGCTGGTCATTATCGGGCTCGGGTTACTCAATATCGGGGCCGGGCTACTCGCTATCGTTATTTTCCCTTGTTTTAAGTCTTCTTTTATTCTTTCAATCTCTTCCCGAACCGTCTCCACTTTGCTCATCCTTTCTTCCACTTTGTCCATCCTTTCTTGGAAACCTTCAATTTGATGGTTAAGCTTTCGACTTAGTTCACCTAAATCAGCTCTTAATTCAGCTGATTGCTTGTTGAACGCTGTTGACTGTCGGTCGAGCTTCTCGTTTAACTCAGTTGACTGCCGGTCGAGCTTCTCATTTAAGTCAGTTGACTGCCGGTCGAGCTTCTCATTTAAGTCAGTTGACTGCCGGTCGAACTTCTCATTTAAGTCAGTTGACTGCCGGTCGAACTTTTCTTTTAAGTCAGTTGACTGCCGGTCGAGCTTCTCGTTCAACTCGGTTGATTGCTTTTGCATTACCATCAACATTCGCATCAACCCTTGCGCACTCAGAATTTGTTCTTCCTCCTCGCCTCCAGTGCAACTTTCAGCATCGGGAAACTCAAAGGACTCTGGATCCATTCCTTCCGCTACCAGCGCTTCGTTTAACCGGGTGATTAATCTAGCCTTGCTTCCTTCGGTGGAAATTTTCCGCTTTTCTAACTCCTCCTTTAGTTCCCGCAAAGTGAGAGCGTTGATTTTACGCGGCATTTTGCTTACGAATTTGCAAAAGTTCACAAAAAGTTTTCACTATAGTTCGCGTTTTTTTTTTCTTCTTATTTTTTTAAGTTTTTGAGTTCTTTCACTTCACTACTGCACGAATAATCCCACTTCTGA
Organism: Stratiomys singularior; assembly: GCA_954870665.1. Lineage (NCBI taxonomy): Eukaryota > Metazoa > Arthropoda > Insecta > Diptera > Stratiomyidae > Stratiomys > Stratiomys singularior. The sequence goes on along the minus strand of OX940882.1, from coordinate 6,244,071 downwards.
CACCAGTGTTGCGCGTTGAGCAGGTGCGCGACCTGTTTGCTATTCGCAAATATTGCTAATAGTGAAATAAAACACTCGCGAACTATTTTAAAATTAATTCTTAAAATTTAATTAAGTTCCTTCTACACTTTATGATGAATTTACTAAAATCACTTTAATGAATTAAATTAATTAATTAACACTTATTCAATATAATTAAACACTATTTCACTTATTTAACACTTTTCTCACTTTTCGAGTTTTTCTGGCGCGCACTGTCGCGTACTCTCGCGTTTTCCATTCACAACTGCTTGTCTCGTCGCTCGCCGTAGTCGCTTATATACCACTACCAACCATCCCAGAACCTTCCATACAGATTGTTCTCGCGTGTACGCGTCGAGTCGCTTGCACCGGGATCTGTTGTACTTGATGCGCGTGACGTGTTTATGCTTGCGCACACGAAAACAATCGATGTGTTGGTAGCAGATAGTCGTAAACATGTTTACGACTTTTTGTTTACGCCGACTACAGTTCGCGTGACCTGAACACGTCACAATAGTAAACTTATCCGCATTCCAGCCGGACGACTTCGTGTGGCTGTATAACCCCTGGCGTCGAAAAGGGAGATCTCCGAAGTTGCAGCCGAATTGGGCCCTACCAGATCATCAAGCGAATCAACGATATGGTATGCCGGATACGGGAGCACCAGAAGCCAAGGGGAAAAATAAAAATTGTGCACCTGGACCTCCTTGCTTCATATTATCACCAGGAAGACGTTGAGACAGCGAACGTGACATTTTCGGGGCGAAAACTATATAAAGCGGGAATATTGTAACATGTTTGAATAGTGTCACATGCCACTGTAGTTGCACAAAATGTAAGATGCAAACCAATAACCATAATAAATTCATGGATCATTCTTTGAAGGGGAAAAGCCCATTATGTAAGTGCATTGCAATACGGAATACGACAACGCAAGAGCAAATGATTCAGCGCGTGAACTCGAGAATGATCTATATAGAAGGTATGAGAAGATTCCGGATTGGTTGGATCAAGTATATAAACAACTACGGCAGGTGGTGACGAGGAGCAACATTATTGAATAAGCGACAGTGGGCGTTAAGAGTAGTGCGATAGTCAAATAGTGTCGAATAGTGTTGACAGCTTTTGTTATGATACTCAATTTCGATCCGAAGATCGCTTATAATCTGCGTATCTGGATCTAATTTCATCGTTTTGTTTAATGAATGTTTGACTCATTTATAGGTATATTGAACATGGTTTTTGAGGTTCTACTGTTCTGTGGTTTTTGCATCTTTGGGCTTTGTTCCAGTGATAATTATAAAGTTAGGAGGCTTTTGAATTTTATAATTTGGATTTGCAATTTACACATTTTGACACAATTCCCGGTTGCTTTTAAACATTACCCAAAAGGAAATGACGTGCTTAAGTTTCATAATCTGACCTATAGAAAAAAAAATATTATATTTGATTTTTGTATTTATCTATAGCCGTTTTTTTTTCATGAAAATGAAATCTTATAATATTCGAAACGAGAATTCATCTCGACGAGATTGTTATTCTCTGAAGAGAATATTCAATATAATTTTGAAGGCTGTGCCACTGAGGATTAATTTGAATGAGTCAAATGCATATGGGGAAACTTAATCTTCCAGCGAATGTTAAGTCAGCACCAAACTAATTAAGTATGTTTAAATATAAAATTACGTAGTTAATGCCCTGAGTGTATTCATTGTATGTTGAGAATGCTAAATATAAGCGTTTGTCATATTTTTAAATAAAGTTTACTAAGGAAAGCTTCATTAGGAAAGTTTTAATAGAATTTTATTGTTCAAAAAAAGAGTGTGACAAAATTTTTGGCTAGACGGATGGAAACGAAAATTTGACCGCCTTAGGAGGGGAAAACTAAGCTAAATCAAACCGTTCGGGCACTCACATAAAGTCTTGTACATGGAGAGTACATTTCATCATTACAAATAAATTGTAGAGCGGAAACATGAAATTAAAGGAAAACGAACGTGAGCTTTTTAAACCGGTTTCCTATAGACAAATTAAATGTCATTTTTGATTATCTTGCTGTTAAGCTGGAGAAAGTTTCATGGAAGAAGTTTCGTCTACTGTTTGAAACGATTTCATTACAAAATAAATGGAATGATTGATGTATCTTTTTCGATAATATCCGGAATGTTGTAATCAAACGCCCTGCAATTATGATATAAAGAAACACATTTATGAAAACTATATCTAGTGCACTTTCTTCCAAATCATCACTCATGGTTTGTCGCCCAGAATTCCAGATCAGAAAGCTGATTCAGAAGTCGGCATTATCATTAAAAATTAAACTAAAACTAAATTCCGGGTATTCCTTAAAGGGACATATTATAATTACGACAATTTAGATCATCCCAAAGCCCCGAGACGACTTTGAGTCTTTAGAAAAATTGATAACCAGCCAATGTCAGGACAACGACAGCCGTCAACAAACAAAACATAGTTAGTTCTGAGGAATATGGGCTGGCTGTCAAAACCAATTATCTCATAATCTGCATTTGTGGATGGTATCATAAGAGAAACAATTGATTAACATCATCAATTCTAGAGCTTCCCATTTCATCATAAGAAGGGACTTGGCACACAAACTGAAAACTACAATCGGATTCAGACAGAGATGCAATAATTTGTGGAAAAGTATGCGGAAAGATAAATTTTGGAGGTATCATCGTTGAGCGCGAGAACATTGAATATGATGGACAAAATAATCCAAGGAGTGGACTTTATGATCAATCATGAATTCATGGTGGATTTGAAAATTTGAAAATTTTTGGCAAAAAATACTACTGAACTGTCGAAATTGGATTATACCCAATATTTGACCATTACAAGCATGTTAGTTGCAGGTAAATGTAAATGGGGTTTGCAGGGAACTTTTTTTATGGTTTGTGGTTTGTTTCCGACGACTCGTCAATGAACGAATGAATAAGTCAAACCGCCTAAGAATGCTTAAGAAAGATACGGTGATTGCTAAATACAAAAAAGGATGGGCCGCTTTTAGTTTGTGAATCACCGTTGGGCACATTCAATAGGACATTGAGTAGGGTTGATTTGGTGAAATTGTTCATAAATTGGTCCTAAATTGTGACACTTGAGAAACAGTTATTTGAGCAACTCTTGTTAAAGTATGGAACATTGTTCACTGTATAACAAACACGAATGATGTTGGACGTAACATAAAATTAATACTCAATACGCTTAGCCCATTCCGGAAAGAACATCATTCAACCTACTTCGAGCCGATTGAGGTCCCATCCCGCAGTTGTGCTAGTGAAAAAAAATCACGGCAATTCCCCTTTTTATGTTGACTATAGGACATAAAATGAGGTTTCGAAAAAAGACAGCTACCCATTATCAAGAAGCAATGATACACCAACCACATTTCTGGGCTCAAAATGTATCTGCATAATGGCATTGGCAGTTGTGAATTGAAGAGAAGGTCCAGGAAAAGACTGCATTTAGCCTTTGCGATGTGTTAAAAAACAAACATAGCTTATGTTTCGAGTTTTTGCCTTTCCCACATCATTAAGCAATAAAAATGCCATATCACCCTATCACCATATCAACATATCACCATAGCATCATATCATAACATCGTTTTTTTTGTTCGCTATCTTCGGTCATATTGCGTTCTTCCATACATGACCATATTTGATCATGCGCAAGTGCACTGCTTTAATGCGGGGAGCCTGCTCAAGACTCATGTGAATCTTAAGCGAATTATAGCGAACGGTATTAAATATTCTGTTCAAATTACATTAAATGCTGTTTTCTTGGAAACATTTCGTGATGATCACAGGAGCACAATCGATATTTTCAAATCATATAACTCCAGTGGGCTTCACATGATGTTTTAATCAACGAAAATCAATGAAACAAAAGTTTCGGGACGGTTACATGAGCACAGTGAGCTAATTCAGTCGATAGTTAATTCCTTTATTGTAAAACACATGAAGGGTTTCATAAAGGTTGCGGAGACTCCTAAGCGATGAGACTTTAGCAATCATCACATGGTGTTCAATTGAATACAGAACTGCCGGTTGCTTCAATCCTGAAATACATTTCAAGCCAACAAAAATTGCATATTTACTCTTAATTTCAGAATCTACAACACCATTCAGATTATGAATGAGTGTATGGAAAGAAATAAAATACCTTCGACATACCTTTTTAAGTTTTTTGTTTTTTAAAAAAAGACCGCCTCACCGATTCTCCAGTTTAAGCATTCCCAGTTCCTTATGGAAAATTTATCATGGATACTGATGTATAACGACTAAAGAGTGAATAGTGTTCTTACAACTTACCTTACAACTAATTCATATCAAAAATCGAATCATTGCATTTTATAGTAAACCGTGGTACAGGGACCAGAAATACTATCAAGTGACTGGAAGAGAATCATTCGCAATTGTTGAAAATGTGAACAACTTCTAAAATTATAGTCACAAGTTATTTCTACGTATGAATGATTCCGGATTTCGGTTGTTACTAAAATTCAAGACACCAAGAAGTCAAACGTTTTGTGAGATTATAAAGGTGTGACTTCACAATCAAACATTGGATACGAGGGCAGCATGCAAGCGCAAATGCACGCTCAAGAAGACTACATAACTTGAAAATCTAATATTATGCGAAAATCGAATCCTAAAATGGCATGTTTATGAAGCAGTTATTAATTGGATACGATTGAGTCAGGGAACAAGTACCAGATAGTTTTATCGACTATTTTAGCAAGTGGCCTGGTGATTTACATCGATCATCACATGCTCAGTAAAGAGGTTCAGCTGAACGCTGAAACGACATTAACGAAAAGTTATATAAGAAAATCGGAATGAAAGGATAGCGATAATTTTAATAGTCGGACATCCAGGAGTACATGGTAAGCCCTTGAGAGCCTAACAAAAGGTTGTTTTCGCACAAATTTCCGACTTTCAGCGCATTTGGAATTTTGTGTCGCTTCCAATGCCCTTCAAGTGGACTGGATTCTGAAGAAGGCTTACAATTTTTGCTGCACAATCCAATCGTAAGAAAGGTATTTGGAAATTTTGTTGGGAAAAAACTTGTTGCGTCGAGGAAATGACGATGATTTTAGGGGAAATCATTCCTCCTTTTTGTTCATTTTCGTAAAAAAATTGGATTAAGGTTACTGTAGGTCGGCTTGCACCAGAGCTTTTCATATGAAAGATTTTTCTGCAAAAGTTTGAGGGGTCGGCAACGGAACCATCGAAGTTTTGTACAACAAATCGTTTTCTTAGTCGAAATTCAGGTACACTCTGCTAAGCTTACTATCTGATACAAGCGTTAACCTGCCTCAAATTCCTGTGGTGAAAGTATATTGCACATGGACGAGATTTCCGTCATTTTCTACAATTCTTTCATACATGCCAATGTATTACAATAAATTTTTAAGACTTCACTGCTGCCGGAGTTTGAAATATAGACATAACCGGGAACCCTCAATATTCTATTGAAAGCGAACATCTGCGCCAAAAATTTTAGCTATGTAAAAATTTGATGGGAACCCAATGGTGTATCTTTTTTCTGTAGATATAGGTGCGATCGGAAAAATTTGAATGAAATTTCCCAAAGCTATATACGAAAAACGCCTCTAAAGGCATTTCCGTAGCTACACCAGTCATATTCCCACCTTCGCCAGTGAGAACATATCCAAAAGTTATGAACATCTCAGTCAACATATCATCCGATGTTCATTTCATTGAAATTAGCCTTGGCAGAACCTCATTTGGAGCAATTTGTGATATAATTGGTTTATATTTATTAATAATAATTGATTGATATAATTGGTGTTACTTTTTGGTACAACTATATTTTCGATAATATGGAGGTTTTTGTTTTTGTGTATCTAAGTAATTGGTCTACATTTGGTGATTTCTACATTATGTTCATTATCTACGATTGAATGCTGTAGCTTAAATTGCCTCGCAACTGAAGCGCCTGAAGTCTTGGTTCAAACTCTATACCTATAATTTTTGATGCTTTTGATCTTTGCAAATAACACTTTCATGCATACTATCCGCACTAACACTAGCACAGGTGAAATTAAGCATCTTCATTTCTCAAAATAGGACAGCCAGCAAAATTATGAGCCCTGAAGTTATCATCAAAAAACGTGAGTTTGTTATAGATTTTTAATTATTTAAAGTGTAACTGTAAATTTTTTTTGTGTCGAAATTCGTTGATGAAACGAAATCAAATAATTTTTCAACAGAACACACATAATTATACTCAATCATCTACGGAAATTATCTGCAATGTCCACTTTTGCATATATTATAAATCTGTACTAATTTTAAAAACATATTTAATGTTTTTAACCATAGGGTTTCTCTGTTCATATTAATCTATAAGTAAAACATTTTTCAAATTTTACTTCCCTTTGCATCTAAAATCCACAATTTTTGCGATTCCGCAATGTATGTGAAGAAACAAAATATTTGAGTGATTTCCTTTGAAAAATTCGATGTAGAAAAATTATCAAGAAATTTCTTCTATATATTAAAATATTTTTGAAGCAAGGGTTGATATGATAGCCATTGACTCTGATAGACTCTTTTTTTTCAGGCACTTTCTAAAAAGATATTGTTTTATACTCATACAATTTTTCAGTCTTGTATTGACTTCCTAGCAGTGCAAATGTATTTGCTAGTGTTCTCGTATTATTAAACCGCAGTCTTTAGTCTTTAATGCTTGTTATTACTTATTCAGAGGTGTAACTTTGCTGAGTAGAAACTGAAGTGAGTTGGAAGTCGACTGAAACCGACAATCTTGACGTAAACAGGAATAGTAGCCGGGATCCATCACCAGCTAGCAATCTTATCAGGGATCACTATATAATGCCGCGAAATTCAGTAAAAGCCCCAACAGCTAACAAATTCCTGTCGCTTGTGAACCTAGAGGACAATGTCACCAGCAATGAAAAGGCAAACGGCCAAAAGCTAAGGTGAGAATCCCGCCAATCACTTCTACCAATTTACTCCGCGAAACATAGAAACATTATAAAAGGAACTGGAAATAGAAAGTTACTCTATTTAGATAATATCCATTTACAAACTATTATTTCTGACGAAAAACGAAAATCTGAAAAAAAAATGGAAAATCATTTGAAAACGGAAAAAGTAAATGACCTTACTTAGCCTTTTGCCAGAAACCCATAAGAGAACGCGATAGTGTCTATTACCTCCATTAAAACAAAAAAAAACATCCAAAACATTACCATTTGTCTACAAGGTGTTCAATTTGTAGCGGTGATTTGTCAAAAGCGATAAAATCATATGCTGTAATTGTAAACGAAATAATTTTACCAGTTCATCAGAATGTAAGAGGAGTGCAGATTACATATCAATTAAAGAGAAGCATTTGAAATAAACAAAAATCTTTTAACATTTCGGAAATAAACATTTCAAAGCTTCGAACACGCCAAGCGCAATCAACTACCCAAAGTTGTTCCGTCCCACATTCACTGTTTAACTTGATTGCTTATTAAAGCTCGGAGCATTAATCCTATGCAAGCACCTTGGCTCTTTTTCCACATGATACACTGGTAGAAATAGTGGAGGAAGTTATTCAAAACCAAGCTTGTTGCAAAACCAACAAGACCAATTCAACGCCACTGTATGCTTATCTTTTAAATTCTTGAATTAATGAACAACTTAAATTTTTGCTATGAAATGCTCGAAGCGTTTATGATAAAAGTGACGAAATGTTTGATTTTTTAATGGTCGATCCTGATATCAGGAAAAGATTCATATTAACCTGAAATCTAAAGACCAATAAGCTTACGATTACGAAACCGGGTTTGAAAAGAACTTCTGACTTCACAAATAATCAAAATATATTCCCCCACTTTCAATTTAGATATCGGCGTGTATTCTCTACGGAGCATCAATTGTTGCGAGATACACACGAAATAAAGAAGCTTTAATCAAAAAATATTGCATATGTATGTTGACACTAGATAAAGAAAAGGCCTTCGGCACCGTTTGGCACGGAGAGCACCTATATAAGTTTAAGGAGTACGAACTGGCAACTTATTTAGTAACGCTTATTGTGTTCTTATTACACGACACAGAGTACAATGTCAAGGTCCGAGGGAGTTTAAAATATAACTACAGGCGTTCCACAAGACTCTTTTCTAAGCCCTACTTTATATCCACATGTTTCAGCCTTCTCAAACGATCATCCATATCTTAGAGGTTGCGCTCGAACGTACATACCAATATTTCCTAAATTGAAAAATCTGAATGAATGTGAACAAAACGAATGCAATGATCTTCAGCAAAAAAAACGAAAGTTTTGCGTGCTCCCCGACAGAAAACTAAATTTTCTGGTCTAAAAATCCCATGGAGCGATGAGTTGACATACCTTAGGCTAGTATTGCTCACATTTCGAAAGCATATCGAACATGTATGCAATATATGTATATATCAATCATAATATATATATATATCAATCATAATATATATATAATCAAATCCCAGCGACAAAAGGAAATCTGTCAATTCAGCTAAGGGTGATAGTCCATGATGGTGTTGATAGTCCATGAAGGGTGATAGGAAGATGGTTATTCAGATGAACTATGGATGGACTACCATCCATCAAGAGACAGCGTGGTAAGATATCATCTCATTTCCCCCCACTATATAATAGTACATAAAAATCACCAGCCCTCATTCTCTGTAGGCCGGAGTGGACCTAAGATGAGAGTTCACAGGAACCATCCACGAAGACAGAGGGTGTCAAGAATCCGTGGAGCTTATACCCCTACCAGAAACATCTAACTTCCATAAACAAATCGACTTACTTTTGCCGGATGCTATCAAATCAAGCAAGACTGATGGAGCTAGAAGCAGAAGTAGCAAAAATCAACTGGGATGCCATTAGATTGAGCGAAACCAGAAGAAAGAATGAAAGTTTAGTGACACTCATGCACTCACAAACACTAAGACTTTCACAATAAGACTTGGAACAAGAACACCAGCCCCTTCAAAAACGCAATGGGTGACTTCAACGCTATAATAGGGGAAAGGAAAGATCAAGAAGTGCTGGTGGAAAAATTTCGACTAGGACAAAGAAATGAAGGAGGAGAACCAGTAGCACAGTTCGCCCACCGCCACCAAGATCTTTTCATCATCAATACCGTCTTAAAGAAGAACAAAAACAGGAAGTGGACGTGGCAAACACCCAATGGGGTAACAAAAAATGAAATTGATTTCATACTTACCAAACACCAAAGAACGGACAAAGACGTTTCTGTCATCAACAGATTTAGGGAGGGGAGCGATAATCGCCTGTTCAGAGTAAGAATCACCCTCGACTTGAAAGCAGAAAGACGCTAACTGGTCAGGAAGTCCATAAAACACGGCTTAAACACTGAAAACATCAAGTGTAATATAGAGTGTTATCAAGCCATAATAATCGAGAAATCAGGCTAAATTTCAACATATGTTTTTAATCAATTTCAATCGAGGTTCAGACGTCTCCGGTGTTTAAAATAAAAATGGAGGTAGCTGCAGATCCTGACTTTATTTATTGAATCGTTAACTTTCGACAACGTTATTAGTCATGCCTTCGTCAAGAAAAGTTTCTTTGAGTCTATGGCACCTGAGGTCTCGTTAATCTTACGATTATTCGGCTACAATTGTACAAAGTAGGGCTGAAAAAAAAAAATAAAAGCATCATGTATGTTTTTTGCAGTCTTGGAAGTCTTTTAACTCACAAGAAGGAAGAAGAAAAGTTAATACCAGTAAATTTCACAACACTTCTAGTTTCAGCCATGTGTCCGTGTTTTCACATTAATGACTTGAAAAATTTGATGAATTGTTCCGAAATCGGGGAAAAAATTATTTTGAATATTTAAATACTAGACATAATTTAAATATCATAACTTTCACATCTCCAGCTCTTGGCCCAAATCGATAACGAGGTTTTTCCACACTGTTGTGAAAATAGGGACATAACATAAGTCACAAATGCCTTTTTGCATTTTTTTCATCTAGCCTGCCAGCTGGAAAGCATACCCTCTACAGAAAATGCATGCAGAGACACTGCATATGATATGATATGGTCCATCCTTGTAAACCATTCATACTCCCCAGCATGAAAGCTCCGTCCTCGATATAAAGAGGAATTCTTTAAAGATGACCAGCATGTCCTGCATTGCATCAATCGAGACTGTAGGGCATAAGGAACGTAGTAGAGCAGCACACTTCCCTAAGGAACTCCCATGGCAGTCACAAACATGACCGACGCACAGAATACCGACGAACCATAAGCCGCACAAAAAAACAAATAGGCCCTCTTATGTTCTTCTATTCTTCAAGTTAACTGTCAATCTAATCAGGAGGCCACAACAGAGCCTTGTGGACAGCCCCACATCATATTCACTTTGGAGATCCACACAATTCCAACAAGTAGCTCCAAAGCCTGAGCTTTTTGAATCCATTTGCCGACAACATGGATACCATCTGAATGGACCAAAACCACTCGCGGAATCAATGGATACTTCGATATTTTCAAGTATTGCTACGTAGTCCAGTGGTAGCATAAAGCTACGCATTGTAAGTGCAACATCTGGGTGGATTCCCATCCGACAGAATATTGTGACCACCCCCTACCCAACACGCGGGATCATTACTCTCTAAGAGTTTGCCAAATATCGAAAGAAAAGAATTACCCCTGTTCAAGCACGGAGAGCTTCTTTCTCTGCCTGGTGCCAGCAATAGCGCAACTTTGGCTCGTTCACAGTTGAAGAGAAGGAACGCAGCTGAACCCAGGTACTAAAGAAGCAACAAATGAAGTCCAGCACGGCCCACCAGATGCATTTACGCATCTAGTGAGGCAAGCTGTCCCACACTTTTTATGACAATTTCATTGGACGCTTGCTTCTATCTTTCAGCTTTCCAACGACGGAGCATGGTCGATCTCCGTGGCGCTATGAGTTTTGGATTCTGAACTCGGAACGATTCCCCCAAGCATTCGTTCTACATAGCCAGATCATATTTTGGTCACATTACCGCACGGAGGAACTGCCGATCCTCCTTTCCCGTTGTTCCTATCCAGATGGTTCTGATGCACTGTCACTGATGTAGCGCTGCCAATACTCCTGCTTTGTGTGAATGATCAGTCGATGGTATTCTTTCTCCAGTGTTCGCTGTTCGCGCTTTAGATACTCAACAGTATGGCTTGCAATAGAATTGCGCTTGCTGCGATTTTGTTCCGGCAGTACCGACTTAATGGAGTTTAGCAACTAGTGTATTTTCCACCATGAAACATGCCCAAAGCTCGTGACACGACTATCCGTGGGCAGCACGAATTCTTTGATGAAAGGCACTTTGTATAATGATATTGTTTTTGATTGATTGACAAAATACTTTTAATGAGTATATGAATCTTGAAATGAAATGTTCGTTTCAATAGTTCAGATCTAGAAATTTTCGTCCATTCTTTTGTATTACCTATGGGTATTTTTATGTTAGTGTGTTTATGTGAATATGAGTATTTTGGTCATTGCGGACAAAAATTACAAATTACAATTAATTTATAAATTAATAATTGGTTATGTTGTTTATAATCACCGATTTTAACTGTGCGGTAGTCTTGGATTTCCAACGTTGTCCTTCATTACGCAATCTTTCATGGACGAAAACTTACCACCAGCTTTCATTTGCTCGACAATTAGTTTCCATGCGTGATTCTTCCACTCAATGTTGCGGTTAATACGCTCCTTTTAGTCGTAGAGACCTTTTGTAGTTCTGAACAAGTCAATGAAGATCTCCGCTTCGTTGCTGTTTGATTTCATAATTTTTTACTTTACTATTAATATATTATAATATATATTATATTTATTCATATATAATTTTTTATACGTAACTACCTCTGATGCTTAGTACAAGACTACTGTAGTCTTTGGTTTGCATTACATCCTTTTATTCTTAACTAAGACTTCGTTTGTCGAAAATTTTCCTTCGTTTGACAGATAAAAGCCTCAACAAGGATGCAGGAAATTTTCTCTCAAAATTCATTCAGAATAACCAGGAGCGGATCTTGAATTTGTGGGGCCCTGGCCTAATACTGCTTAGGGGCCCTACCTAATTACTCAACTAATTGCCATTTTGACAAGAAACTGTTTTCTGTAGTGATGTAGGTATATGTAATGTAATACATTAAGAAAATAGGAAAAAAAATATTTTATTTATTTATTACAACATTATTTGTTGCAAAATAAATTGACAGATTATAAATGGTTATGTTATAAAAATTATAAAGCAACCTTTCTGCATTTTTGTGCTGCAAATTCTTTTATTTGGTCATCGCACTGTAGGTCCTTTGTTAAATCAAAATTTATCGAAAGAACTGATAAATGATTTAGTCGATAGTTCGACATTGTTGTCCTGTATTTGTTTTCTATATACGACATCCTGGAGAAAGAACGCTCCGCTTCACAGCTAGTGATCGGCATCGTTAAAAAAATTTTTAAGATGGTATAGCAGTTTGGGAAAACATCAACAAGTTTCTTTTCATAAATTAGCCAAAAAATTTCACTGCAAGAAGTGTAAGACTCTGTCTTAGACTGCAGTAAGTAATCATTCACTAAATGTTCGTCTACGTCATTTGGATAATAATCAATAATATTACGTACACTTTCCAGATCTATGTGTTCTTGATTTTTGTCTTGCAAATCCATTAAAAATTTAAATTTTTTGCTATGTCTCATAGGCTTGGCTTCTATTATTTAAATCCATAATCATCTTATCCAACGCAACGTTAAGCGTGTCTCTTTTAGATTTTTCTGTGCCGTTTAATGAGACTTTACTGTAGATTTATCTGAAAATTTTGAAGTAATGCGTCTCTTATTTATGTCACTGTAGTCTGTTCCCACACTAGTACTTAATTTTTTGGCTTTCTCTTCGTATTCCTTTAGCTTCTGATCTGATTGTTGCCTTATGTTTTTCACGAACTCTTTTAATGACACAATTAACTTATTGCCTTCACCAATGTCTAAACCAGGGCTCTGTACTTTTTTATTAACTACATTAAATGTCTCCAAAATTTCTTCCCAAAAAACAATCAAAATTGCAGTTTCTAGTCTAGTTTCTAATTTCAATTGAGTACCACAAAGCATCTGACAAACGTCAAAACACCTCGTTGCGAAGAATCTTGGATTTTTCGAATATTTCTCGCCTCACATCGACGCGTCGCAATCATTGTACGATGGCGTATACAAACGCGTGTTATGAAAACCGGTTGACAATTGCTGCGAGACTCTCGTATCGCAGTCTCGCAGTATTGTATCTGGGCCTTTATTTGGGAAAAAAACGATTCTGTTCCAGAAACTCTTCGCACACTCCATGAATTTTATGGCTGCATAAAATGGAATTCTTAGAAAACATTCTTAAGTTTGTTTGAATAATGAAAACAAACAAATTATAAGATAATATTAATTTTTTCAGCTCTTATTCTTTGTTGAACCTCAGTTGTACCAAAATTTCTAAGTTGTAATTTGAGACTTACAAATATGAAAACTGTTATTTATTTTCAAGTAACTCATAAATGTTTTATACGAAATAAAAACCAGATTTCAATATTCATTCTATCAGCTTATTTTAAAACCAAAAATCATACATATATATTTATCCAAAGGCAAGAAAATGCTAAAACAAATTTTGAAAAGACTTATATATTTATGATCAAAGTAATAATTGGAAATAAAAGTAAAAAGTGAAATACAATAAAAGTGAAATACAATTCAGTCTAATGATTTAATATTTGTTGGGGAGCCTTTTTATTGTACTACTTCCGCTTTCAGGCGATCGGGCATAGATTTAACTAGCTTCTGGCAATAATCAAGCGGAACTTTTTCCCATTCATCCTTCATGGGCGTCAATCGGATCAGTTTTGCTTCGAATATTATGTTTTTTAAATGTCTCCGCCACATGTATTGGCGTTTCGAGCACATGAGGGCAGTTATAGAGGAGCTAGCTTGGATCATTATAGACCTTGTGTTTGGGATAGTTATACTGAAAGAAGTATAAATCGTCGGCTAGTCCTAATTTTTACGCGGTTTCCGTCAAAGTTGATGTAAAAATGTTCAAACAGTATTTGCTGTCCATTATCTCATCTTTTAAGTGAAGATTTCCAGGTCCTGCTGTTGATACTTCACCTCATACCAATACCGATTTTAAGCCGTGTTGTATAGTTGGTTTCAGATTTCTTTCCCGAAGCTCTTCATACGTCCATCAGAGAACATTAAATTTGGTTTCATCCGTAAAAAATACTTTAATCAAAATGAATCAGCACTACAATGTGCCTTATTGTTACTTCGACCTAAAATATTCGGCTTTAATAAGCTACGATTTATTGATGTATTTTCGCGCAATTTCATTATAGTGATAAGACATGCATTTTATGATATTATTTTTCTTCAGAGTAAACTAGCCGAGTCATTTATCTCCAAAAAACTTCGCTTATGGTGGGTCGGGTTAGCTTTCTCTTCAAATTAGATTATACCTTCCTAGTTGTCTTCACTGACACAATATCCTATTGCAGAAGGGCGCCGATATCGTTAATCAAACAAATATTCATAATTTCAGCGTTCATTTTGCCACTGATGAACAATTTTTCCGATCAGAACTTAAGCCCAATATCACCCTGTATCACAAGGGATTTATTGTTACATGCATGATCAATTACAGATTATCCTCGTACAAGGAGATAAGCATAAAATAAATGGGTTTTCTTTATGTGCTGTTGACTAAAAGTATATATGGATGAGGCAGTAAAGCTGTTCTAGTATTATCAGATGAAGCTTTAGCTTCAGTCTTTCTTTAGAGAAAAAAGAGTCCATTCTATTACAGATTCATAGATCACGCAGCTTTCGTGTCAAACAATAAAGAAACCTATACAAACGCCATTTTGAAATATCCATATTGGGTGATTTTAAGTTTTACTTTTAAGTATTCGTGTAGCGTTGAGTAAATGGGACTCCACCATCATTGGATAAAGAGTTGAAATAGATCAAAATGTCATGGTTCATGTATGCTCAACGTGGATTCCAAACGTGCAGTTCTTGCCTAATACCAAAATATGTCAGTTCATTGCTTCCTGGGATCTTTAGGCCAAAGTAATTAATATTCTGTCTGGGAACAGACAAAGTTACCGTTTTCCAATGAAGGATATTCCTTTTGTTATGTTTACTGTTATTTTGATTCTCAATTTATGGAAATATTGATAAGTGTACTCGTGTGCGTTTCTATGTTTTGAATGATAGTTTGACGGTCTTTTCACATGAAGATATGGATCATCTGCAATTTTTTTTATTTTGAAGTTAAGTTTTGGTGGGAAGTCAGATGTATACATATCAAACAAAACAGTTTTAGACAAGATTCTTGCGGATCGCCTGCTGTTAAAATACCAATTGGTGAATGGTGAATTGCTGAAGTTGACGTAATATCCTGACATGGGAATACGAAAGCGTAAAGTTTATTAAAGAGCCCATTATGCCCAACAGTGCCGAAGGTTTTTTATATATCCAGGGTCACCTAACATATTGCACTTTTTTCATTCAAAGTACCTTTTTTCTAATACGCTTTGGTTTCAAGTTTAGCTTTAGTTTAGTTTAGTTTCTTCAAATGCTTTAGTTTCAAGCGTAGACTGACATATTAGCGGGTAGTAGCTTCGGAAACTTTCCAGGTTTTAGCATCGTTTTTAAATTAATGGATAGCGTCTAAGCTTTTACTTTTTTGGTAGTATGTTGTTTCGATATTCGGTAAGCCGTTCTGACTAAGGGTTTTATTACTTTTCAGGTTTTAGAAGACGCATATGCTATTTCTGCTGGCGTAATCAAAAGAGCAGAATTTTGCAATCATAGACTAAGATTCGACTTATTAACCGAAATTGACGCCTTGGGCTGGCGGATATGATGTTTTGGACCTAGTTGCGTCGCACGGTAGCACCGAGGTGACACTTGAGTGTGAACGGTTCCAATCTAACGATCATACTGTTCCCGTCCCGGTAAAACCTTGGCAGGCCTCGGAGTACGTTCAAAGCTCGCACCAATGAGTTTGCGGTGTTGGTTTGGTTGAGACGAACTCACGATTAGCGCCGGTGTAGCCCTGAGCACCTGTCCCCATAAGGGCTGGTGCCAACCCTCGCATGGCCTCCCTGCTTAGCAAAGATAACCATAGGACCAATAAGGCGACTACACACACGAGCGGAGATAGCGGCTCTGAGGGGGACTCATAAGAAATGAAAGCAAATAAATTATATGCAAAAGAAAATATGTCGAAACAGAAACACAAACATCCGAAAACGGATGGACGAATAGTAGAAAATCTGGTACAGCCAAAGATTCTAACTGCATTCAGGCGCAGCAGGAAAACCATGCGCACACCAGAGCGACCAAGAAAAGAAGAACAGAGACGCTCAAAACCTGGAAGAGACGAACACACGGTAGAGAAAGGTGAAACGGTTGAGAAACCTATGATTGTTGCCGTCACCACCGAAGTGTCTGATGCACAAGAATACAAATAAAGAAATACCTGCACGGCAGACACCGAGCACTTCGATTATCATGGATCGTGCAGAGAAAGAGCGGCTCTGCCATAAAGCAGAAAGGGTTATTACACGCATCACTGTTACATGCAATGCACAAAAGAACCCTAGCAAGGAGGTTAAAAAAGGAGTTCTGGAGTTGGAAGAACTCCTAATCCGAATAGGTCGCTGTAGACGCAGTTGTCTAAAGGCAGAGGAAGAGCAGCAAGCTAATTCATTTGACAGCGCAGTAGTCATCCTGACTTCTTCTGCCACCAAAAGGTTGGCCTGCAGCCCAATCAGAGTGGATCGGGATAAACAGAGGAAGAAAGAGGACAGGACGCCGAACGATCAAATCGCGATTGAGGAGGGTTTTCAGACGGCACTATCCAAAGTTGCCAAGAAGGCAGCTAAAAAGCCGGCCCTAAAGTTCAAAATCGATAAACCTCCACAGGAACCGACATGCAATGAATCATCGCAGATAACCCAAGAAACTAAGATTAAGAAGCGTCGAAAACCCATTGAGCAGGCACTGCTGGTTAAACCCACCGACGGTAGATCCTATGCGGATGTTCTGCGAGAAATCAAGGGAGCGGTACAACCCGAAGACATACAAACTGTAATTAAAGCTGTACGGCCCACTCGCTCGGGGGATTTACTTGTTGAGTTCGGATCAGATACAAACAATAAAGACGCGTTCCGTGACGCAGTCAAAAGAGTCCTTGGGGAGAAGGCAACTGTAGCCTCACTCGAGCCTAAGGCCACACTGGAAATTAGAGACATTGACTGCGTTACGGATCTGCCCGAAATAGAAGACGCCTTAAAACGCGACTTCCCCGTACTAGGCGAGACGAAAGTCAGGCTGACCAAATCAAACACCAGGGGTCAACGCATGGCCATAATCGACCTCACAGAGAGGGAAGCAGAACAGCTTTTGAAGCAGGGCAAAATTAGAATAGGGTGGGTTATTTGTTGGATACGGCGAAGGGCCATTCCCCTTCGGTCTTTCAAGCGCTTCGAATACGGTCATACCGCACAGACTTGTAATGGAACTGACCGAAGCTCCTTGTGCTACAATTGCAGTAAGACAGGGCATAAAAAGAAGGAATACACAGACGAGTCAGGAGGAGTATAACCAGGAGTATAACAAGTTTGCCAGGAGTATAACCCCAAACCAGATGATTTGAAACATATTCCAGGCACAGGGAAGTGTCGGGTCTTCCAAGAAGCCCTAACCAAGGCAAAAGCGCTTCTGCAATGATTCGTATACTTCAAATCAATCTACATCGAAGCATCATCGCCCAAGACCTACTGGAACAGTTTGCGAGAGACAGGCAAGCTGATTTACTACTGCTGAGCGAGCAACATCACATCAGAAACTCACCAACATGGCATCCTGACGAATCCAGTACAGCCGCCATCTGGGTTCGGAACAGTGCTCACCTACAAGTGCAGGATCAGGGACGAGGAGATGGTTTCGTTTGGGTTCGGTGTTCGAGAACTACACTCTTCAGTGTATACATAACTCCGAACGAATCGTTCTCGTCCTTTCAACTTAGGCTCAATGCTTTGGAAGACGCTGTTTCGAGTATTGAGGGCCATGTGCTCGTCGGAGGTGACTTCAACGCAAAGTGAATCGATTGGGGCATGCCCCAATCAGATGCTCGCGGCAAACGGATCTTGGACATGGCAGCACGAACTGGGCTCGTCGTAATGAACACAGGCCACACCCCTACTTTCCGTCGATGGGGTTGCGTCGGCACCATACCTGATGTGACATTCGCCTCGGAGTGCCTAGCACAATCAGTTAAAACTTGGAGAGTGCTAGAGGATTACTCGACCAGTGATCACCAGTACATAGCTCTGGAGATCCATCACGGTGCTTCCCGAAGACCACGCGTTTGTTCTTCCGCACTCCGGTGGAATACTGAGAAAGTGGATATTGAGAAGTTTGTTGAAGTGCTTATGGCACGATCACCGCTATCGGAAGTAACGCTAGAGGATGGAGAACCTGCGGGATGAGATGTCGTTAGCTCAACTATGAGAATCATTACAGCCGCCTGCAGGTCTTCAATGTCCCTACGAAGACCTCGGCATAGCAAGCCTCCAGTATACTGGTGGTCACCTGAAAACGAAGGGAGTGTCACAAACTACAATGCAGGACACAGCGAGCTCAAACCCGGGAAGAGGCATGTATCCGATGAGCTGCTTACAAGTCATCTAGAAAATGCCTCCGTACACTTATCAAAAGCAGCAAGGCCAGTAGCTGGCAAAACCTAGTCGACGACGTGAACAGAGACCCATGGGGTCTGGGCTACAAAACAGTAATGCGGAAGCTCGGTGTCCAAAGGTCACCTCACTCATACGAGGCAGAAAAGATGGACGAAATCGTGCAGGCTCTCTTCCCCATCCATCCCACCATCGTTGACAAACAGTTGACGCAAACAGAATTTATACCATCCAGTTAATTCTCAATTAATAATCAAAGACGTATTTATTAGCGTTTTTTCTTATGGCTTGTCCATTGCAGTCTAGAGTGCATTGCCGGTCTCTCTGAGAGACGTTTATAATTTAGTCTCAAGCTTTCATGATGCAACCACGTCGAGAGGGACGAATAGGTATTCTGAACACAAATCTGGTCAAAAAATGAAAACGAATACAGCAGTAAAGTTGTATATAAAGCACAATTAAAATCAAATCATAATGTTAAAAACGGAAACACAAAAAAAAGTCAAAATCTGAGCAAAATTTTCAAGAGTCCGGACAATATTCCCTCTAGCGGTAGCGTGCCTAATCATTCTGAACCAGAAAATTCCCATTTTAATTGATTCAGGTGCAACAATATCAGACTTATATTATGGATGTTTTCCTTATATAAAACGATCCGCCCTTGGGCCGTTGACGGAATAAATAAATGAAATAAATCTTAATGAAACTATTATAACTTCTACTTCTGCAGAATTTAACCTCCAAAAATCTGTAATGGAGTGGTATATGCAAGAATACAGTGGAAAATCTGTCTAAAAAATAATTTGGCAAAACGTTTTAATCCCAATGAAAGAAGAACTCTACTCGAATAGTTTGCATCATTTTGCATTATTAATGGGGAAACCCAATGGGGATTACCAAGTGGGATTTAGACCCAATTGTTCTAATGATCATACACTAGTCGCTAAAATCATGAAAAACACTTATGTAAATCTGAAATCAAAAATAAAAACCAATTTAAATTTAATTGAAAAGTATGACTCAGCCCATGAATGATCTGCCGCGGTGTTCTATAGACGCGATTATGGTCGAATTAAAGATTTCATCGGACTAAATCAAGCTTATGTCTATTGGAAGAAAATACCTCATTGCGAAGAAAGTAAATTTCTTCACATAGTAACTGGCAGATAAACGTCCCACGAAAGTTGTACTATCAGAGCTACATGATTTGCCTGTAGACGATCTGAAGAAAGTCCTGAAAGCTGACCATAAGCTCATTGTATTCGACATTTCAAAATTTGCGAACTCCTTTAAATAAAAGCGCTAATGCCCAATAGTGTGAAATGGAGCTGCTATAACCATAGTGACGCAATTTGGTCAAATTTGAGGCAATTTGGCCTCACTATGGTTATAGTAGCTCCAATTCCATTAGCTCCAAATTGAATGGCCAAACTCAACGTCGTAATTGTCAGCTGTATGGACACGGCTCTTCAAATTGCCACCTACCTACAATGTATTCTATTTGTAGTTGTAGTCATAATTTTTCCATGTAAACTCTTACTAACACAGAGCGCGATAAAGTTAAATGTAGCAACTATGGTGGCAACCACTATACAAACGCTGCTTCTTGTAAAAGCCGGCTGGAATATGTTGCCATTAAGGGAAACTTTCCAAGCGTATAACCCAAGACGAGAACGCGGTGGTAAATTTTAACATTCGGGAAAGCTTTAATAGGGAGTTTCCAAGCTTACCAACAAAATCAGCTTCTCGAGTAAGTGAAAACCCATCGACACTATACCTCCCATCATGCAGCGCTCAAGCTAGGACAAATCCTCTAGCCAGCACAGAGAACTATTTTCTGCGGAAAAGCTTCTCGATCTCTCGCATGAACTAATTCAAGAGCTGACGTCATGCATAAGTGAAGTGGACCAGTACAACGTTTTAAATTAGCTATAAAGTTTATCTATAATTAATACGTTCAATTTCTAAATTGGAATGCGCAAAGCATTAGAAACAATTTAATCGAATCGTTCGACTTTATTGAAAAATAAAGATTTTTTGACTGAAACGCGGTTGAAATCGCGTGACAAGCTATGGCACCCAAAATACATGTTTTATATGAATGATAGATGTTGCATCACTGGTGATGGGGTCGTGATCGCTATTAAGAAGTAATTAAAACAAAAAATCTTACCTCCTGTGGAGTCTTCTTTAATTGAAAATATAGGCGTCCTTATTAAAGATGCTAACATTAAAGTCTAAGCTATATATTTTCCAAGGACAAAGGTAAGTAATGAAAAAGTTAAGCAATTCTCCTCTAATCTATCGGAGATCGTCGTCCTCCAAGCTCTCTCTTTTACTCATTTCCCCACGTTCATCGAAATTGAATCTTCTCATTACTCCAACTTTTTGAAAAGCTGATCCAGAGACGATTATCTGACTTTGTAAAAATTAATAGTATATTCCCGAATTTTCAATTTGGCTTTCGGAACAACTATTCATCAGACCTTCAGCTTTGTCGTGTATCGGGTGAATCAAAATCAGCACATAGGCGCAAACTCTCAGTTGATATGGTTATGTTGGACATTGAAAAAGCCCTGAATACTGTTTGGCACCCAGGCCTTCTATACAAACTTTTTACTCTTGTGTTTCCACCTCATTTGATCAATCGAATTCCTTTCCTAACGACAGAACTTTCCACGTAAAAATACGTGAGTCCGAATCTAATCGTTACAAGGTACCAGCTGGAGTTCCACAAGGTTCGTGCCTCAGCCCAACTTTATTTAACATTTTCACAGGACACATGCCAGTAATAACCAGCTGCTCAGTAGTCACTTTTGCTGACGATACTTGCAGATATGCAACATCATCGAATACGGGTGAGATTATTGGAGTTCTCGATAGAATGTTCAAGAAAGTCTTTCAATATTTCCATCGGTGGAAAATCAAAATAAATAAATTTATTAGTATTAATAAATTTATTATTATTTATTTACTTTATTTACTTCACTTTTTGAAATACATCGCAGTAAAAGCAATGTACTTAACAAAGAAAAGAAGCACCAACAAACTACCTGACCGATGCGTTAGCTTTTTAGGCCAGGAAATTCCATGGTGCCATCATATAACAAATTTAGGCCTAGTTCTGGATAAAAAGTTAACATTCAGCGACCACAGCGATTTTATCTGTGTGAAGATTTCAAACATCATTCGAGGATTATACCCTCTGTTGAACCGGAAATCTGCATTGAGTCATAAAACAAAATTTTGTTGTTAAAAACGATCATACAGCCTGTAATGTTATACTGAGCCTCAGCATGGGGGTCCTGTCAAGTCTACTTGATAAGGAAGCTCAGATATTGCAAAACGGATGTATCAAAATGGCTCTAAATAAACCGTTTTATTACTCTACCCAGATATTACATGCGTTGACTAATGTCCGCCCTATAGTAGAACTTCCACTGAGAAGAGTAAAACTTCTATTAAAAACTCCATCCTCCAATCCTTTAGTAGCAGCAGTAAGTTATTCCCAGTCCCTATAGCTTTTGCGCCTTATTATTCTTATTAGCACACACTATGTGTAGGTTTAGGTTATTTTAGTTTAGCATTAGTTAATTTTAAGTTAAAAAAGGTAAAGAAAAACCTTCCTTTTAATTTTATGTATTTATTTACCTTACGGAATCGATTTTCGACTATGATCGTTCGGTCTTCATCAGCGATTTATCAAACCAAACCCTAAACTAAAACAAAAACTATGATTCGAATTAGCAGCTTTCTCAGATAGACGAGTCATTATAG
Organism: Stratiomys singularior; assembly: GCA_954870665.1. Lineage (NCBI taxonomy): Eukaryota > Metazoa > Arthropoda > Insecta > Diptera > Stratiomyidae > Stratiomys > Stratiomys singularior. Next base: position 6,221,466 of record OX940882.1, on the reverse strand, counting down.
GCAATTTGTGCCCATTTATCAGAAGGCACTAACTTAAACGAAGTCCTTGAGGAAGCGTGAGAAAGTTCAGCTTAGAGACCAATCAAACATCTCAAAACTTGTTTAACAACAGCAACTGTCTTGGCGTATGCAATGATGAATCAATCTTTACAGTAGCTACAGATGAATCAAACTTGACGATCAGAGTTCCTTTACAGGGTTATTATTCGGTGTGCTCGTGAAATCGAATATGCCACAACAGATAAATAACTTTCAGCTATCATTTGGCCCATTAAAAAATTAGAGTAAACCTTTATGGTAGAAAATTTTGTTTATAAAACGACCAGCAAATAAATTATCTAATGAAATTATACTTTTCGACCAATTAAATGTCTCTTCTTATTTTGACTGACATGTCAATTGATTTCGAATGACATGTCCTTTGTATGCGACTTAACCTAAGACTCATCTAACAGTCTGATGTGAACAGAATTCAGCTCTCTATATTTATTCAAAAGTTAAGAGTATTTTCATGGGTAATTCCAGATAATCAAATTTTCTGATCACTTTCGCCATATGATTGTGTTAATATCTGCAAACCTCGACTAAATTAATCGCCTAAAACTCGATAGTTCTTTTATCGATTTGATTGATTCTTATCTAGATGGCAAAATATTTGGTCATGTCCAAGTTAACCTTCCCTTCTCTGCCGATCAATGTCCGCGACTGCTTTTTTTTATTCACAGTAACCTCCAAGAAAAGGTCTTCCCCTAGTCTGAGGCTTCTAGTCTGAGGGAAATTTCGACAAAGTCAAAACAATGAACTACAATGGACAATGGGGTCAGATTGGATACCGAACTTCTTCAGAAAGAACTAATGTATCTTCATTCATCTTATCCCGAAAAGACGGGAAAATGGACAATATCCCAAAACCACAAACACAACACAAAAAAAAATTAAAAATGCTCTAAATGTTAGTTTTCCAATTTTCGCTTTCATTCGCATTAGTAAAATTTTCTCCATTAACTTATTTGTTTAACATGTAATTTCTTTACATTAGCAAAAGAAACTGTGTATTTTATAGATAATTGAAGTTTTTCTTGGGTTTATATATTGTTGATGACTGTGTATCGTAATTTAGTACAAAATCCGTCCCACGGTAGCCGTTCTGTCCATTCAAATTGTTCCAATTCATATTTTCTTTTCAACTTTAGTTTTATTTACGCAGTTTTTATTTACGTGAAACTGTTACCAGCTTTCAGGTAAAATATTACAGCAGGTAACTGTTAAATATTCAAAGTATTTAAATGTAAAGCATGCACATTACTATTATTTATTTGATTTAAGAAGAAATGAAAAAGAGAAACTTCTGTAATGTATATCATTTTTGAAAGATAAATAACTTGAATCCCACGAGTTAATCAAATATTATTTTCGTTAACTTTAATATATTCACACAATATATAGTAAATCATAACATCGGGCTAAAAAAATATGTGAAATTTATTTAGCGGCTCCTTTCGTCAATACTATTTAAGATTCGGAGTTGAATTCTGACAAGATTCATAACAAAGGAAGGATGAGAAAGCTCTCAACAGAAATTCTTCTCTGAATTCATATTTATTTGTCATGTATGTAAGTGGTCCATATGTTATTGCTCTGTGAATATTTGTATTTGAAGATTTTGGTTGGATTTTTATTTCGTTCTTCGTAACGGTCCAGTTACAATTCTTCCTTAGCAAAACTAAAATCATTAACTCTAACAGTTTAAATTTATGATCATAACGGGAATCTATTTCATTGAACCAGGTAGGAGTGGTTTGCTTACAATTTGTTATAACTCTTACTTTAATATTCCTTATTTCTGGTTTATTTTTGAAAACTCATCGGATGGGGCGAATAAATTCCCGAAATCTGGTGAGGTCGCCCTTTAATTTTCAGCAAATTTAAAAGGCTCGGAAGGCCACGACAAAACTTTCTCTGTCTTCCTAGTGGTATTCTCATACAACCACTAGGTTAATTTTATCAGACCTTTGAATGCCACATACCCGATGATAAAACTCATTGAGGGAAGTTCAATCTGGATTTCAGGATTTTCAAATGTATCCTAGGCTATCAAACCGGTGTGCACGATCTCTGTTTCTTTTTCCTGCCGGATTGAAAAATTTGTTTGCTGTATTTCTTCGCAATTATCGTAATTCTCTTCACCTTTCAGTTTCACTCAACAGTTACTTAGATCGTTAAATTTAATTAAGTTAAATGACATTATTTTCAATAATATAATATTTCATTAAGAAACAGATGAACTTCTTTTATTACCACCTAATTTTCTAAAGGATCTTGTGAAAGGCGTTTTGTCAATATGAAAAAAATATTAGAATTTTATTTCATAATGTTGTCTGCCAACCTTAAAACACCAATGAAAGTCTGCTTTATACTTTAAGGAAATTAATAGTTTTGACTTGTTTTCACACCTGACATGTACATGTGTATGGACTCCTCTATCCAATGTTAAGCCACGCTTAAAAATATTGCAATTTTTCATTGAACTGCTATTCAAACAGTGAAAAATTTAATTCATCTTTTCTATAAATGCAGCAGTTGATAGCGCTTTTTCAACCGAATTTCTCTCGAACTGTTTAGTTTCAACAGTAGTGCGAATGCCAGCAGCCACTGTTCTTCTGAATACCTGATATGCTAAATTTACGCGCATTTTTTCAAAAGAATTTTGTTGGATTTGCTACAATGTTAACTTTGTGCACATTTCAGTAGTTTTCTTTTGCTCAAGCTCCCATAATTCTTTTATCACATTCCAAGATACACGACCATCGAGTATACAAACGATGCTAGTTAAAGAAGTTTTCTCAAGGTCCTAGAGGTAGAAGGTAAGGTCCTAGAGGTGTGGCAACGAACGGTACCCTAAAGGTCAACTATTCGGCCGCTCGGAAGTTTCCTTCGTTGGTGGCTGCTAGCGGACTAGCTCAGCACGGTGAGGTATTCGGATGTAAGCTCTAGTGAACTTCCGTTCCGGTTCCATTAGTGATCTTCAAAATTTGTAGCTTGATTTGGAAACGTAAAATATATTTTGAACCAAATTCTTAACGTCATTATCATATTTTCTTTTCTTGATATCGAGGATCATTTTGCATAAGGTTTTATTTGATTTACTAATACAATTAGAATGTATTCTAATTTTATTCTAAAATATTCTAAAGTATTCTTCAATTGATACTTTCTTATTTTTTAAAAGCTTTCTACTGTCAGTAAAGATTTTCAGATAGTTTTTCTTTGCTTTTTTGTACTTGGTTTTTCACTTTTCACTGCTTTTCAAGTTCACTTTTTAACTTTAAATACTCAACTTGCATATTTTTACACTTTTGTATGTAAAAATGTTCATATAAAACATGTTTTCTGCGATTTAAACAACAATCAGATTTTGAATCCACCGACGGTCCTCGTCTTTTCCGAGTTGGAGATTTCAACAGATTATAGTCTTTTTGTTCTTCTGTACTTTCTACCAATAAAAATAATGTCGGAATTGAACCTACCTTTAATCAGCGCAGTCCTACAAACTCCTCCGCAAAATGGCAATTGCAAATCGAAACTGCAAAATTGCCGCCATAAAATTCTCATTGGGGAATCTTATGGTGGTAAATTAAACAAGCGCATATAGAATATCTTCTGGACCTTCTAAAATGCTCCAACAGAATTGTAAACCAGATTTCAACCATTAAATTCCGGGATGCATTCATTCTACATATCGCTAAATATGCATCAAGAAGTTTTAACCGAAACATCCAACATTCCTTCCATTGGCTTGCAATGTACTGAAAATTCTGTTCCCGAAAATCTACAGACACAAAAACAAATAGAGGGATGTTTTCGACATAGAATGCGAGCAAATAATATTGAATTTTCAACAACAACAAAACCATTAAGGAATTCAAGAAAATTACCTACAACAAAAAAACAAATTATTTCATTATTACGCGAAAACTTTTGCAACAAAGTTAATTATGTGCAAAACATGTAATTTCTCTTAATATGAAAGGAAACCGTTAAGACCCACCTTCAAAATATTTGGAACCCCTATGGGCTTAATCAGATTTTGGACTATAGTGGACGTTCTATAATAGATAAAGTAAACTTTTTTAATACGATCGAAAAATTTGTTAAGTTGATTTGCATCGAGGAAATACATAGAAAAAGTGTTCTCTAGGTTTGTTTTCCAGATATGGAAGACCAAACAAAATTGTATTGGAAGATGATTACTCACTTTTCGAAATATAAAGTATTATTTTATAGCTGCCGAAATTCACACGGGTAACGCAGATATAATTCATGTTCATAACACAATTAAGGAACGAATGCTTATACTCATATCGTCCATATAGATGATACATTATTTGTAGACGTACTTATATGAGGTTGCATTCATCAATCTTTGAAACATCGCTGAAAAGTTCTTCAAATCAAAGGGCATTCGTGTGAACTCAAAATGACGCTTATGCTTGTCGAACAACCTATGTCAATTAAACATTGCAAAATGGGTCCACAATCTGTTCACCCAGTGATAGGTTAACTTGTGCTGAAGAGTCCGAAGCGAAGGTTACGATCCTGATAGAGTTTTTCTACATGCGAAGAGCTTTCATAATTACATGCACCTGATAACTATTTCTTTTCATTGCACATTTTCTTTTATTACTTTTTCGGCAACTTCAATGATTTCGAGGCAGGGTGGGAGGTGGTGTGCGAAATTCTTGTTAGTGATTAAGATGCCACATTTATTTTAAGGAATTTGATATGTTTATACAGGATAAGGAAATTGTTGCACTATTAATGTATTAGTTCAGATGTGCAACATTTGGTTAAGTTGTAAAATAATTTATTACCTGACAATGCATTTATGTAAGTAGGATATAGGATGAAGTATATCAAGTATAAGTAGGAAATACTGATTTATAACTAGCCTCCCCATATTGGTTTATGTAAGTGCATAAACCAATATGGGGAGGTTTTGTTTGGCTTTCCTTATAATTGTAATTCAATATCACAAGCAACAAATCATAATGTTAGTTTAAGCAAGATGTAGGACTCTAGAATAAGTACGAAATGTTAAAGTTAAGTAATTTTAATCGAAATCCTTGTTAGAATTAAGACAACTGAGATGTTTTTGAGCCAAAACCAAAATGTTGTTTTCAAATTTTGTAACTAGCTAGTAAGTAACCAACCACGGAAGGTGGAATGAAATATAACTATACAGAAACTAATTTTTGTTATTTTTTCCTTTAATTCAAGGAAAGATTATAGGAAATTGAAGTCTTTACATGTAATTTCATTTGACAGAACTGTGTTCATCGAACGGTCTGTTGGTGCAGAATGACTAATTGGTTGCTTTTTTGTTTGTAGTTTGATTTGAATTTGTAAACACTAGCTGTATCTGTATGGTATACAATTCAGGGACCCTGTTAAGAATGCAAAGTATAGTAAACTTCTATGATAAATCTCAGTTTATTTAAATTACACAAAATTATGCGCTTTTTTAATGTTCGAATCAGTTAAGATTTTATTTCCATTCCATTCCAGGTTAATTCCAATTATAGAAATTTAATTATGAATTTAGGCGGTAAATGATTCGCTCGAACATAGCTGAGTTCAATTTGAACAAATTCGCCCCATTATTAATGAGAGAAATTCGATCGTAACGAATTTTCGTACACATTCAGTCATTTCATTATATTTTGCTACCCATGGAAACGATTTTTAACCTATTACACCCGAGGCCATTTTTGCTTGGACGAACTAGCAACTCGAGACAATTTCGGCCAAATTAGGTCAACAGGTACTTTCAAAACATTTATAAACAAACAAGCGTATACAAGAAATAAAATTACACTAGTTTATTCATTTATGTGTCGAAAACAACAAACTTTAATAAGTATTACACTCCGTAATTGATTTTGATGTGATATTTAGGGAAACAATAGCCAATATGCATCCCAGGCTTGTCTGGACCCGTATCACAGTAATATGAAGTTCCCCGCCTTCCTTCAAGCGTGCTATGGTCAGAATAAACTTTGCAGTCCCTTATTGGCCCTTTTAGTATTACGTGAAGCTTTCCGTTAAGTCGGATTTCAAACGAATGCTACGCTGAGACTAACTGAACTGAGATAAGGTTTGGCTACAATGTCAGCCGAAGCTACCCCACGAAATACTTCACAGAAAAGCATCTTATTGCACATCGTAAATAAAGAGATCGAGTTATAAAAGATCATAGTACCGTAGCAGCGTCGCTCGACTTAGGAATTCAAATTGCTCGGGCGCTGCAGCAGCGCTGCTCGAGTGGACACTTCAAATTGCCCAGGCGCCGCTCAAGTGCAAAGGGCTAAATTGTTTTGCTGTCGGATTGGGACAACTTTCAAGTTTGATTTGATGAAATCAAATTACTGTTTCGCTACCTAGAAACATAAATTATATTCCAACATTCTCAAGACTGTCCGAAAGCCTTTACCCCTCATTTTGATTTTTTTCGATAAAAGGAATTAAAATGTTCAAATAAGTACAGAACGTTCTAGCCGAACGTTCATTGCACTAATAATTCGATATACGAATGGTGATATGCATATCCATCTTTTTTGGAAGCGGTGAAAGGTTTCTCATGCTTCGAAATGAGGATCTTGTGGGATGCAAGATTCAAATCAATCTTACCGAATCAGAGAACCGCAGACTCTATCTTTATAAACGTTTACCGGCCAAGAAATGTGAATGTCGCGCGTCTTTTGTCATAGGTGGAGCGTTGAGGCAAATAAAAAAAACTTTTAGTCGGTTTAAATGATCTTTATTTTTAACATACACATGTATTCGGTTCCGTTTCTCGAAAGCAACTCACAACTCATTTTGTGAACCTAAATCTTTTATAACATTTTCACGTCGCTCATTAATGCTAACATAATAGTATTCTTATGCTATGCTATTATTCTATTTATTGTCTTATGCTAAATTGTTTCATATGTATATTTCTTTATGATTTGTATATGCTTAGTTTGCATATTTCCTTATGATTTGCATATGTTTTCTTTGGATTTGTTTTTGCTTGGTTAGCACATTTCTTTATTATCAAATTTTATGTATGACCAAGAGTCTTTATTCATTGGAATTTTAGGCTTGGTTATCATAATTAGTTTCCCAGAAAGCATTTTTGTATTGATGCTGGAGTATCTTCTTATCTTTCTTATCTTTTTTGGATTGATGCTATATTGAAAACTTATTGATACCTACCATCGATAATGTAAGTATCAATAAATTTTCTATGTTGCATCAAACCCAACGAATAGTTGTTCATCTTTCATGATAATTGTGAAATTATGAAATCGCGTGTAAACGTCGCTCGTCTCGGTATAGGCCGTTGCCCGTGAGTGCCCTTCGCAAACGCAGGGATTTTCGCTACTGTGATTGTTAATGCCGTACGTGCTTTGGAAATCGTGGAAATTAGGGATATTAAAATTAAGGGTATTAAATCTTTGAAAGATCTATACAACTCCTTTTTTTAGAAATCGTGCGAACCCAGGGGTGTTGTTGCTTGTGTTTGTATTTTACGTATTTTGGAAATTGTAGAAAGGTTTGCATGTCAACAATTCGCGTATCAATTAAAACTTCTAAAATTGTGTGATCCTTGTGATTTTTGTAAATAGAACTTTTTAAAAGAAGTGTAAAACTTTTAAAGTTACAAGTAGAACGTATATTGTGAATATACGAAGGAGCGAAATATTAGTTGTAAGTGTTTCGGCAAGATATTTTCGCCGAGAAGTAGCTGAGGAACTTCGACGAAGGCATTCGCAGCCAGTGGTGGACTTTAAAAATACTGACAATAATATACGAAATATGGAAGCGTGTGCATCTGATCCTAATTTAAATTTGGAAAGTTGTTGTGCTGAACCTATGCACGAAGAAAAATTCGTGGGAATAGATACTGAAATCGGAATGAGTATATCTTTAAAGGATTGTTTTGCCCAGTAGAGCATTGCCTATAACATCAAGCACAATGCAGTCTCAGCATTGTTGAAACTTTTGTCACAGGCAGGAATTGCAATAGAAAACAAAGATACAAGAACCCTGCTGGGTACACCAAAAAGAGTACCTGCAACAAAACTAGTTTTTCCCTGAGAATATTTCCATTTTGGAATGAAGAATTGTATATTAGAAGAATTGTGTGATACACAACGTTTATCGGATACAATTACTATAAATATTTGCATCGATGGACTTCCTCTGCCAAAGTCTTCTTAATTATGTCTGTGGCTTTTTTTTGGATCTCATAACCAATGTTGATAGCTGTAGCGTACTCATGATTGGTGCTTATACCGGAAGTAAGAAGCTAAACGGAAAATGTTGACGGATACTTGAAGGATCTTGCTAATGAATACCTTACTCTTCGAGATAGAGGGATACTAATGATATCAACATCGCTATATGTTGCGATGCATCTGCACGCTGCTTTATATGTCAAACATAAGGACATACATCGTTTTTTGGATGCACTTAGCGCGAAAAAAGAGGGAAATATAAATAGCAGAAAGTAATCTTTTCTTCTTTTAGTGGTGATGCGTACACTGTTGATGATAACATCAGCAAATTAAACATTAACTCAGAGAAAACTGCTTGCATTCTGTTAGTATGCACATGGTCAGTCAAATCCCAGTTGAACCCATGCACTTGCTTGATCTCGACATATACAGGAAATTCCTAACTATAATATTCAAATTAGTCATCAATGATAAACGATTGAACAAAGCTGTGTTGGATATGGCTTCACACAAATTATTGATTATGGAAGGGTAGTGAAATTGAAGATTTACTGTACTGGAAGTCTACTGAACTTAGGCAATTTGCTTTGTACAAGGGTATGATGATTTTAGCAGATGTCCTTGATGAAGAATCATATAAACATTTCCTTCTTTTCGTTTGTACTTATCGTTTACTCGCTGATCCAAGTAAGTGTATCGAAAATGCGGATGTTGTTGAAGAAATATTAAAGTCGTTTGTAGAAAACTTTCACTCAATTTACGGTGAAGAGCATTTAACTTTTTACGTGCATTCATTGTAACACGTATCGGATTGCGTGAAGAAGTTTGGCTCGTTAGATAAATTTTCTGCAAACCTATTTGAGAACCACATGCAAGAGTTAAGGAAGATAACCAGAAAATCAACCCAAATTCTTCAACAATTGTACAAAAGGAATACCGAACGTTTAAAGCATGGCAGAATAAGAAAGGATCGTTACATTGGGCCATTGGAACGGTTAATGGCTGATACAAACAATGTGCAATATAAAATTTATAAGGCAAGATATTTCCTCATTCGTATATGGCTGCCTGATGACTTTTTTGCGTTGAAATGCAAGACGGAATCGAAGCAATCAAAGTTAAGTCCATTAAAATGATTAGCAGCGAAACAATAATTGAAGGCCAACTTTTCACAAATCTTTTGCCTTATTTCACTTCCGCAGTTAACTCCACAGACATTAGTATTGTAATAGTAATAATAATCTACAAATATATGGCTCTACCACTAGTTGAAAGCCGACTTTTACTGTTACCACTACTACATATTTTCCAGTGAGCCTTCATGTCTCCAGCGAAACCCAATAAAATTCCGCAACACACACTGCCAAAAAAAAATTAAATCTCCTTTGGTAAGTAATTCAAAACCAAAAGCATCAAAAAAAGAAACCGAAGATGTTGCCTGCATCACTTCATATCAACAAGACAATGAAATGAAAATTGTTTTTGTTTCTTTACACATTAGATTGATTTTTTATTATTGTAAATCGTTTCCGACCACTATTTGTGATCTTCTTCAGTACACTAAACTAACAGATTCTCGAAACATGCTTATATACTAACAAACTTAAACTTAATTATCCCTGCTTTTAATTACTCTTAGCAATTTTGAATCGCAATTGCCTTCATCCGTATTAATTCTCATCCCTACAGGTACCTACCGTATACATATAGACTCGAGGACATCTAGTTTTTTCGGGCAATCAACACTTTTAATTATCTCCAGACCATTGAGATCTATTTTATGGTTTTCGGTGATTATGTGTTTTGCGATTGACAACTTAATTTGAATACCTGGTTGCTTCGCTGCTAGGCTCGCTTCTCGAAGGTGCTCTTGAAATCTTACTGGTACCAGCCTTTTTGTCTGCCCTATGTAAACTCTAGGGCATTCATTGCAGCTAACTCTGTAGATACCGCCCCTTTCGTCCATGGTTCTAGGATCCTTACACATTCCTAAGTGTGTTTGGATCGTATGGTGGCGGTTTGCTGTCGCTATTTGTATCTGGTGTTTAAACGAAGCGGACAGCAGCAATGAAAGCGACGAAAATGCTACCAAAGAAATGCTGCACGATGGCCGAAAATTGCACTTCGAGTTCCGATCGCAATGCCTCAAGCACATATAAGGAAGTGAAAGATGCGAATCGCGAGGACACTACTTTAAATGACTGTAAAAGTTATGAGTGTGTTATGCTTTGTTATGTGTTATACTTTCTTGAATTTATATGAATGCAATATTAATATTGGATCAAATCATTCTAGGCGACATGTTGGAGATAATGATGGAAAATCAGCAAAAGGAACTTCAAAATCTTGAAGAGTTTTAAGTTACCAGCGAAAACCAAGAAAAATTGGTTATTTGAAGGCGGAACCCCGTCAATCGATGTGCCGATATGATTCTTTTATTACTTTCCTTTCCAAAAACCATAGTGGCACTCATTGTACAGGCTTCGAGCCAGATTGTATTTTATACATGGCATATAACATTGTCTCTACAATAAAGTCTCTTTGGTAAATTTTAGAAACAGTGGATTCTGTAAACAAAAGGGTCAAAAGAACATTTCATTGTGCAGAGCCAATATAATATTCGAGGAGTAAGGGGGAAAAAGAAATTTGCTAAGTTTGAGCGTATCTGCGCTCATCTTTTAGGTTTGTAGAGATTCATTACAAGAATTGCCTTGTGATTTATTGTTATTTTCTGTAATAACTTAATTTTAATTTCAGAGTGCTTTAAAAGCATAGGTATGGTCTGCAGCAGCTTATGGCAGAATTAGGAAAAGATTTACGACATTGCAAGGTTACATACAACAAAAGAAAATAAATTTATGTAATTTACAAACAAGTTTATAGATAAATATAAATTGTTTTTATAAGTAAAATGCACGAAATCTGATATATGCAATAAAACTTAATAAATAAGCATTCCCAATGTTTGTTACGCTCATCATGTTTGTAAGTTTGTGAATAAAACTAAAAAAAAATGAAAAAAAAATCTTTTCCTCAATGTTATACATGACATATAATAATTAATGCAAATTCAAAAATAATAATGCAAACATTCCCAATTGGTTACGCTCGTATTGTTTACTTTAAATGTACTATTTTCTGTTTGTTTTGATTGCATTCACCATTACAGTATCAATGTCTGAAGTCTTTTAGCAAAGATATATATGTTTGATCAATAGGTTTGATATTATTTCGATATATAATTGATGCCAGACATTAATGCTCGTTTCTCCTTTCGATAATGTCGACAAATAATAACAGTGAAAATGCTGACATCGTTCGAATAATATCATCTTACTGAAGGTATCTATACTATGGTACTGAAGTTTCAAAAAAAAATTCATATTTTATTAGTATTGTGCTAACAGAGCTAAGACTGGCTAATGACGTCACTCCTCCTCCCTTAGTTTCAAGATCGTCGTCGATCTTTGTAATAATGTTTGTAATTTTAAATTTCGAAATTCGACTTTTAAATCGCAAATAGAAAAACAGGATAATTAAAGCAATGATTATAATTATTTATGATGATGATATATGATGATATTGGGAGTCCCATGCCCAGTTCGTCTTCTGCAATGTAGATGTTGTTGTCGAACTCAAAGTAGTTCTTCTGGAGTGTGATCCTGATGAGGTTCACCAGTTCTTCAATGAATCGTCGGACGAACTCCTCACGTATATGAACAATATCCACCCCAACATAAAGTTAGCCGACAATAACGGATACAAGAAACGTGATATAAATAAACTGATCGTACAGCACAAAAAGAAACAAAAACGCCAACAATCAGACACACCAAAGGACGCACACAAATGGACCACATTGACATACGAAGGCAAGGAGACGTACCAACTGGCAAGCTTCTTCAAAAAATACAAACTACATACAGCATTCAAAACCGATAACAACATCGGAAACAAACTAACACCGAAGCCCAACAGCACACCAACATACAACAACAGCGGCATATACAAACTAACATGCAGGGACTGCGACATGGTATACATAGGAAAAACGACACGGAAACTAACAACTAGATATGAGGAGCACATACGTTCGTATACACATAACAAAACAGACTCCAACTACGCAACACACCTACAGAATCACACACATGAACCCGATACAATGGCAATTTCAATGACGTTACTACACAAACAAAAGAAGGGACTTAGACTTGACGTATTAGAGAAACTAGAAATCTAGAAACACAAAGAAACCCACGGACATATAATCACCGAACAAATAATGACCAACTCCGACACAATATTTTCAGTCCTCGACCCAATCCTTATCAAGAAAAAGAAACGCGACGAACCCGACAACGATAATCCCACGACCCTGAAAAGACCCAAACTTAAAAACTCTCATTAACGCCTAATAAACCTGACTTATCCCTCCGATAAAAGTTGCATCCATAAAAAGATGCACATCGCGACAAAGACGTCAGAACGAGCTGAAGATGGCTGTATACAGCCGAAACGCGTCCTCGAAACCAATCAACTAAGGCCCGGCGGACCCAAGCAACACAGAATTAATTTTGTCCTGCGGCAACACCCAAACGAACTTCATTTTTATTATTGTTACGGTTACACCTGTATATGTGTATACCATCTTTATAGACTGTAATTCTTGAATGCGTTTGATGTTCTCATCGATATTATTTTGTTTATTACTATTAGTATAGTACTATTCAAGAGATAGTTTATTAATGGACTTTAAGAGGAAACCTGGTACAACAAAATTACGTATGTAATGTTTAATTTGGTTCTTGAACACAATCTTATCAATTTTTATAGAACAGTTATTGAAATTGATTAAGTATTTGCCAGATATTTTCCAAATTCTTTCATCACAATCACTAATTAATTTACTTTGATTTTTATTAATTAGAAATAATCCAGTACTTATTTCCTTTATGAATTCTTCACCTGTTGAAGTTATACAACCTCGTTAGGTGTACATATATAGTTTAAAAAATTTCAATTGTTTCATTAATTTTTGATTATTGTAATGAAACGATGTTTGATTATTTTTATGATAGTGCTAGGCTCAAACATAATTTGTTTATTTTGTTTGTTAGGTAAAGGTTCCGAATGGTACAAAGGAACAGAAATGATTTCACTTGGTACCTTAATCTCAAAAAGCAATTCTTGTGAGTCTAATTGATTTATTATTAAATTAGATTCTAATAGTTCAAGTTTTAATAGGTCTATTCTATTTTCCAATATTTCTTTGGAGTTAAGCAAGTTTCTTGAAGTAACTTTCATTTTGGAGAATGTGGATCGAATGAAGGTTAGGTAATAATTGGATAAACATTAGGTTTCTTTGGATCTCATATTCATGGATTGGAGTCATATTAATTGTCTGTAATTTCTCTCTACACAAGTTTTTAATAATGCTGTCTATCGAAGTTTGGAATTCTATTAATCTGTATCTGTTCATTCATATTGGTAATTATGGCGTAATTGTTAATATCAAATAGTTTTTAAATGATTTTCTATATTTTCTCTATTTTCAATATTCACGGTTGCGAAAAATACTTTATAAATATTTCCAATGGCGTTAAGAAATCCTCTTTTATTAAGAGCTCTAGTTTTGGAGATTAGTGTTTAATATTGAGAATGAATTTCTAAGTATTGTTCTTGCATCAATTATTTTTGTTCCATGTTAAAGGTGTAAGGCATACCTTTAGTTATTTCTTCTAAGGCAATTGATATTAGGGATAAGTTTACGTGATGTGCTATTATGTTATAATAAGTCACTATATTAATTGGATTGGTTTTAATTTCTATATCTCCGGATTCACGTTCAATTGGATCAATTGTTAGCTATGGTTGCATTTGAGACTGGACAGTCTTTATCAGGAAAACAGACCTAGGAGGGTGTGGATTCCCGTTGTCTAAAATTAGAATATCTTTTTAAGGTCTTTTGAGTAGTACGTTTTGTGCGTGTTTTTCTCTACTTTCTAGCAAGCGATTGTGAATAATTTGTTTGGCCAAACTACCAAACCTCTTTGAATATCGATAGGCCGTTTCGGTGTTAAAGAATGAATTTGGCGATTATAAAATTCTAGTGTTTCAAACAGTACTTCTTCTATGCTTGGGGTTTTTGAATCTTTGCCTATCGGTCCATTTTTTCTAAAATTCCTTACGAGAATTCTCAAACTATAAGGACATCAATATGGACTATTTCTCTAAGATTTTGAGGCGATTCCGTTAGCTGAAACTTAGGGTTAAGGGAAGCCTACCGATGAAGGCCTAAAAAAAGGTTTTTTTGAGAATTTGTTTAAGGTAGAAAAAAGAACATTATATTATATATTATATATTTTCACATTATAGTCTTGTATATTTAAATTTCGAAAAGAAAAAATTGTTTACATTGATAATGTGACATGTTCAAAAAATGTCACGCGTCACTATAGTCGTCTTAAGAGAAAGGTCGTAAGCAAATTTCAATTACCAATACATCGATAATTCTCGAAAGCATAACATAAACATGTTGCGTGTATTGAGTACAACAAATCCGTGTGCAAGTGACTCAGTGCGTAAACACGCCAACAATCCACATGGAAGATTCTGGGTTGATTGATAGGTGTATAAAAGCGACTACGGAGAGCGGCGAAGAGAGTCTTGTGAATGAAATGAAGAAGCGAACGACAGTGCAAGTCAAAAGTAGTGCGGTCAAGGGTTGTGAAATAAAATCGTATTGGAATACTAAGTAGCAAGTAAAAGTGATTACGTTTATTAAGTGATTATAAAAGTGATTGATTAATTAATGTAAAGGTGAAGTCATAAAAGTAAAATAGTGAAATAACTGTGAGGTGTTAGTAATTTTTAAGAATAAAATTGCAAGCACCTAATTTTAAATTATTCGGGTGTGTTTCATTCACTATTGCTAATATTTGCGAAGAGCAAACAGGTCGTCCACCTGAAAAAGCGAAACAATATATTGGAATACAGCCGAGTTTCATCTACTTTGCTGTAACGCCTGGGAATTTTACTCTCCAATCGGCGGGAGAAATGCAACTCGCAATTTTCGGCTGAAATGAAAATTTGAAATTAAATTTCAATTTCGATATCCTTCTATTGTAGGTGCACCCCTGAAACCCTAAGGAAATTGTGAAATTTAAAATTTTTCAGAAGTTTGAATAAAAAGTTAATTTTTTGCAAAAAAAAAGGTTTTTTCAATCTACTAAAAAAATCGTTTAGGATTTTTTTAGGAGGTTCTTCAAATAGAAGAGGGAACGGAACTTAATCTTTTAAGCTTTGGCGCGTTTTAATAGATGGTCAACTTTTTTTGTAATTACGCCCGCCAATTCGGAAAACAAAAACTCGTGAAAACGGGCTTTAAAGTTTACCATCAGAAAAAAGGGTAAGTCTTGATCACTTACATTAACAATACGCTAATCAAACTGCACTATAAAGTGACCCTTCCTCTTGTTCTAAATACTCATTTTGTTGCAATTGCTGAAGCCTGCGGGCAGTACGAGTTTACTTGGTGGCGAAACCCGAACTTCGGTTCTGCCTGTTGACGCGTTGTGAGTCGACATTTTCAACAAATATTTTGCACTGCTGGCCGATCTGTAACTTAAATAGCTGCATGATACCTAATACTGCAGAAAAGCCTTCATTGAAAATTCCCGCAGCCAAGTGAGCAGCAATTTCAACGATTTTCTGGGGAGAATGCAGATGTTTCGATACCATGCGCCAGACAGTGAAGTTGAACGATTCGTTTGCATTTTGCGTGAGTCTACCTAAGCATCGCGTCAAAAGGGCATCATTTGGGAGCTCTTCGTAGATTGGACGAATGTGCTTTTCTATATTGATCTATCGAGCAGGATGCTTGAAAGATGCAAGAGTATTCGTGGCTTCAGTTTGCGCCATTCACACCAGCTTTTGGCGCCTACTGGACAATTCTCGTGGCGAGGAGATTTATCGGTTGAACAATAATGATCCAACGTTGCCATCACAGCTTGATTCATGTCCGGAACGGAATTAATATTTCTTCTGATTGCCAAACCATAATAGATGGTTAACTTTTTAATAATAGTCTCCGTCAAGCGGTTTTTACTTCCGAGTTTCTGGCCCTTCCTTTTATTTCTTAGTCCATTACCCATCCGTTTTTGAACGTGTTCTACGCATTCATTTTTATTAACAAGGAACCCTTCTCCATATGGATTTACATTGAGAATACCAGCAAAAGGTTTAAAATCGCCGTCACCGATATAATTCCTGTACATTACTCCGAATTTTTTAATTGATCTTACAAACATCTGAATGATTGAATTCACCTCCATCTTTCCTGCTGATCCGTCGTGATTTGTGGAGCATGATTATTTATGATGTTTATACCATTTGGCAAAGTCATCAGTGTCTAATTCATTTGTCATTTGAGCACATAATTGACAGTACCCACTTTTAACGATGAGATCGACTATTTTGCCAGAGTAATATCTAACCAGCGTTGTTAGACCGAACAAGGAAGTGAAATCCCGTTTCTTCGTCGATCCATCACCGGACACTTTTAAACTATCTGCTGATCGCCCATTTCCTACATTTTTTCTCTTGCTATTCTTTGACCGCTTTTTTACAGACATATTCAAACATTGATTTGGAGGCTGAGGATATATGCTCCACTATTTTATCATATGATGCTTTTGCCAACCCGTTACTAATGTCCATAAGTTCACAAAACAGATTGACACCTTGTCGGCCAACACCAAGAAGCCTCATCACAAAGATGATTCGTCTATTTATCTCTTAACCATAGTGTATTGTAGGTCTTAATTTGATTTCTCGCCGACCACACAATCATTTCAACACAATTTTAAATCCCAAGCATGTATATAATGTTATGTCTTGCTTACAAGTTTTGCACAAAAATACAATAGACATTTAAAGAAACACTGTCAGAAAATAAATTATAGATTGTAACAGTGGCCTGAATTTACAATTGTGTTATCAGTACTCGCACTGGCCAATTTTCTTGCACTACTGCTTGTATTGAGCACTTCACTTTCCTTACTAAGGAATTGATTACCATGTAAACGGCGTTTTCGTGGCTTCGCAGCACGATCACTGTCCTATTTGTCACCTTTAGGATAAGGGCCCATGATCTCGTAGCGATGTACACTCGACAAGACTCGAAGCAAAACTAGCGGCTTAGGAGCGGGTACACAGGCATGAAATATACATACCCATATTGCAGCTTGACATGTACCCTATTTAAATTTACAGTATTTTTGCAAAGGCCCATTGAACTTCTTCAGGTATATCTGAAACAGGCATACTAATCCGGATTAAATCGAGAAAAGAAAGTAGCGTGCGCTCTATAGAGCAGCTGAAACTGGCCGACGTTCGTACAGCTGCTCGACGCCCTGCGCGTTAAGCGCTGTAACTTCGAAAATATTGGGAGTTGGGGTCTAAAAATTCAGATCCATATTCTTAGATATATTAGAATTCGATCTAAGCAATAAAAAAATTTATAAGCCTCCTTCGGTAGGCCCTCCCCTTAATGGGACTAACAATTTTTAACTCAGTTACAATTCTCACATAAGTTTCACCGCAATCGTCACGGCGACGACAGCAGGACGAATCGGAATCGCACCGACATCCGGACGTGAAGTCCCAGAGGTGTGACAACGAACTGTACCCAGAAGGTCAACCATTCGGCCACTCGGAAGTTCACTACGTTGGATGTCCATTCCTGCTATCAAAGTTAGCGACTTTCCTCCTAATTCGGCTGGTGTCTTTGTAAGCGTTTCTTTTTTTTTACTATAGTTTTTTTCTGCAATAGTGTTTACTTCTATATTAATAATTTTAGTAGTTTTGAGATTCAAAAATTTCTCATCTAATATAGATAAAAGGGTTTATTATCAAGGTTAATAGAGATCAAGGTGAGTTTATTGGTGATAAGCCTCCTAAAAAAACATTTGTTTCCGCTAGTAATTCGGGATTATTATTATTAGATCTAGAAGTTCGTTCTATATTATCAACATCCATTCGGGAGGCAAAATATTGTATTGGAGTATTAAATAATATATGATTGATTCTGGGCATGGTGTTAAAAAACCATCTCTGAATTGTTGACTTTGAGATCGACTATTTTGAGGGGGTTGGTTTGGATTTGTGTTCGGTCTTTGGGATATTGAGCATTTCGAAGTAAATTATGGAAGAAGTTATCCCTAAATTGTTGTGAATTAGACCTGTAATTATATTTTGGTGGGAAATTGAAGTTTTTTCCGAATTTGTTCTTGGGTTGTTATTATTTAAATTGTTCATAAAATTATTTCTATGTAAATTAAAGTGTGTTGATTGGAGAGCTCTCTTCGGATAATGATTGATCTGCAGGTGATCTGCTTCTAATAGTTTTGTCTAATCACTACTAACGTAGTGAACTTCTGAATGGCCGAACGGTCGACATTCTGGGTACAGTTCGTTGTCACGTCTCTAGTTCACGTCCGGACGTCGGTGCGTGATCGCAGTAATCGCAGGCTGCGAGCCCGACGCGTCCTGCAGTCGTCGCCGTGCCGATTGCGGATTTAAAATCCATTACAATATCTGTTAATGTGTTTCTTCAAATTAGGAAAATAAATTCGTCGTTTCAATCCAGTAAAATTTATTCCGGCATGTCCAGGTTCTTTTTCATATTAGGTTTCAATTATTTTTATCAGGCCATCTTCAGATTCGGGTTCAGACAATAGCTGATTGACTTTAGTACAAGGGATTCGTTTTAAATCAAAATTTTTGATTAATATTTGCTGTAATTGATTGTATTGGGAATTGCTGAGTTCATCGTAAATTGCGGATTTCAAAGGTATAAGTTTAAATCGAGGGTATGAGGTTGCTTGTTTCAAATGTTCAGGTTCTATAATAATTCTGTAATGAAATTTGGTTAATAAATCTTTTCTTTTATTATTTGTTAGATAAATTTGTTGTGGATATTTGTTCACGTAGTCATGTTTTAGAGGCTTATGTTGAGAGGAGTCTACATCGGCTGAATGTTGAGCGGGTATCATGGTGTCTGGAGGTATGTCTTGAAGATTACTAAATTCAGTAATATTTACTATTTCACATGGATTGAGGCTTTTATCCCCTAAAATGGCTAAGAGCTTGCATTCATCGTGAAAGATGCGAGACTAAGAATCAGCGGGGATGTTGTCTTGTCCTTTTAAGTATTGTAAATCCGTCGGGTATCCTCCCAACTTGAGAATCCACCGTTGAATACACTGATCCAAATCTTTACCTTTGTATTTATTATCGTATTTATTAGTCGGTGCAAAGATTAAATTAATTTTCATAAAGATAGGGTCTAAGGTAGTTTATTGACCATACTATAGCTAACATTTCTTTTTCGATTGTAGAATAATTCTTTTCATGATCATTCAGAGCTCGTGAAATATAAACATGAGGATGCCCCTTCTGGGATAGAATGGCTCCTAGAGCGAAATTGCTTGCATAAGTGGTTAAGTGAAACGTTTCGTTAAAATCAGGAAGTTTTAAGACGAGGTCCAGGGTTAAAATTTCTAATTTTTTAAGGGCTTCAATGTATTCTAGATCCTCTAACTTGATTTTTGAATCTTTTTTTGAATATTTAGTCAAGGGAACGAGTTTTCTATAGTCTTTAATGAATTTCCTATAATAACCATTGAGACCCTGCAAAGACTGTATTTCTTTTTTTCATTTAGGAAGGGGAATACTCAACATTTTGGAAATTTTTTCGGGGTAAGGCATTCAGTAACTAAATTTCCAAGCAAAGTGGTTTGTTTAGGTAAAAAGTAACATTTAGTTATTTTGATTTTGAAGTGGACTTGTCTCAAGAGTTCAAAGATTCCATTTATATTTTTCGAGTGTTCTTCGAGGGATGTAGAAAAAATCAATATGTCATCAAAGGTACACCACGCAAATTTTGTTAATGACTTCAAAGGGAATTTGTTTATCACCTTTTGGAAAGTTGCTGATGCATTCTTTAATCAAAAAAGCATTCTCAAAAACTTACAATGTCCGTGGGTTGTAGCAAAAGCTGTCTTAAGGATACCGTGAGAATGTACCTTTATCTGGTAAAAACCTTTAGTGACGTCCAGAGTGGTAAAGTGTTGGCTTCTACCTAATTTTTGGTCCAAAGTTACGGCATTCAATCGTCTGTAATCGATTGCAAGTCTCCATTTTGGAATACCAGATTTATCTATTTTCTTTGGTACTATGACTATCGCCCAAGACCTGCTTGACCAATTCGCGAGGGATATGAAAGCCCATATATTGTTGCTTAGCGAAGAACACCCAGATAAAATTCATCAGCATGGTACCCTGATGAATCTGGTACTTGTGACATATGGGTTCGAAAGAGCACCCAACCGAGAGTTCGGGGCCATGGGCGAAAAGATGGTTTCGTGTGGGTCCGTTGCCCAGGAATAACATTCTTTAGTGTGTACTTGAAACCGAACGAACCAATAACATCTTTCCAGGCGAAGCTCAACACTTTGGAGGACACCGTCTTGAGCACAGAAGGTCATTTTCTTATCGGGGGAGACTTTAACGCCAAGGCTACTGAATGGGGCATGCCTAAGTCAGGTCCTAGGGGGAATCGAATCCTGGAGATGGCAGCCAGAGTAGGGCTAGCCGTGGTGAACACTGGTAAGACTCCCACTTTCCGCCGCTTGGGATGTGTGGGCACCATCCCGGACGTGACATTTGCCTCGGAGTCCCTCTCCTCTATGACACACAATTGGAGAGTTCTAGAGGACTATTCGGCCAGTGATCATCAGAACATAGCATTCGAGATCCGCGACAGCGTTCCTAAACTCCCAGATACTCAGCGTTCCTCCTACGTGTGGAATACTGAGAGGATGGACGTGGAGAAGTTTACGCACTTGAAGCGGACATGATTGACGAGATAGTACTGGCACTTTTTCCCCAACATCCCGTCCGCGTTGATGTTGCCAACAGGGAAACAACATCAGACTGTCCACTCTTCATGAGAAACGAACTGGAACTAGCAGTTCTCTCCATGAAGGCGAAGAAGGCTCCGGGCCCAGACGGTATTCCAGCCGAGGTACTGCAACTGGCCTATCACTCTTGCCCTGACTTGCCGCTCAGTACGTTTAATGCCTGCTTGCGGGAAGGCGTTTTCCCAGAGCGTTGGAAGACGGCAAGACTCGTGCTGATCAGCAAGGGGAAGGGAAATCCCGAGTCGCCATCAGCATACCGACCGTTATGCATGCTAGACACGGCCGGGAAAGTGCTCGAGAAACTGATAAAGAGAAGACTCGCTAACATTATCCACGCCACTGGGGTTCTTTCTCCAAGGCAGTATGGTTTCAAAAGGAGACGTTCCACTGTAGATGCAATGGTAAATGTGGTCCAACAGGCGGAGGCACGCAGTCGATCCAACCGTCGGGTTCTTCTCCTTCTAGTGACGCTGGACATAAAGAATGCTTTCAACTCCGCTAGATGGACGGATATTCTGGAAGCCCTGGAAAATTCTTTCCAAGTTCCAGAATATCTGATGCGGATAGTCCGAAATTACCTGAAGGATCGCAGCCTGATCTGACTTGTAGAACGTCTCCTACGACGGACTGCTCAGACTTGAACTGCCGGAAGAGTCGCGACTGATCGGCTATGCAGATGACGTTGCGGCACTAGTGGCTGGGCGCACGGTCGATCAAGCGCAATTAAGGCTGAATGTTCTAATGCGCCGGGTGGGGAGCTGGATGACCACTCATGGGCTTAACCTAGCGTTAGAGAAAACCGAAGTGGTCATCCTGACCAAGAAGAGGATCCTCAGAGTAAGAATGATCCGAGTCGGGAACGCATTAGTAGAGTCGAAACTATCAGTCAAGTATCTGGGCTTGCTGATAGATTCTAAACTGAGTTTCTCGGAGCAAATTAAGGCAACGACAAACAAGGTCGAAGCAGGAGTTTAGTCAATTAGTCGACTAATGGCCAATCATGGGGGACCAAGTCAAACAAAAGGGCGTCTGCTAATGAGTGTAGTGCAACCTACGCTTCTTTATGGAGCAGAGATATGGAGTGAAGCTCTCAACAAGGAACTGCACCAAAAACGGGTGGCACAGTTGCAGAGAAGAGGAGCACTGCGGATTGCATCAGCATACCGTAGTCTCTGAACCAGCGGTGTTGGTAATTGCAGGGGTGATACCCATCGCTCTCCTTGCTAGAGAGCGCAATAGAGTCTACCTCCGAAGGCACGAGGGTAATAAAGAAAAACTTGCTCGACATGAAAGATGATGCACTCTCGACAAATGGTAACAATCATAGGAACGTGAGCTAAAAGGAAGATGGACCGCGCGGCTCATCAAAGACTTGAGATCGTGGCTCAGTCGAGTGCATCATGAGACTGACTTCTACCTGACCCAGCTACTGAGTGGACACGATTGTTTTCAGTCTTACCAGCACAAGATAGGTAAGTCACGGTCTCCAGATTGCATATTCTGCATTGGTGTGAATGATGACGCCTGTCATACTTTCTTTTCATGCAGAAGATGGGACAAAGAGCGCGGTGATCTTGCCAAAAAGTGGGAGAGCTCCATCCAGATAGCCTAATCGAAGAGATGCTGAAATCATTTGACAAATGGAATCAAGTGGCACGTTACGCTCGGGTAATCTTAGTAACGAAAAAAGGCATACTTGATCGGCTGGAGGGTTTCCTTCTCTAGCAATCCTCCTCCTCTTTCCCATCCAACTGGAGAAGGTATCCCTGTAACCCGAAGGCTCCAAAAGGCGTAGAATTAGGAGCCGTAGCCGGAAGTAATGTGTCAAACGGTTCCAGGCTAGGCGCTCCGGTTGGCAGGGGAGGTGTTTAGTCTGTAGTCCAGCAGGTCCACTGGGAGTCTGACACTCAGGGCATAAATAGCCTTCACCTCTCTACCCAAAAAAAAACTATGACTATCGGAGAGTTACTGGGTCTGATTATATTTTGTACTAACATTTCTTGTATTTGTCATTTTATTTCCTCGTCGTGTATCTGGGAATTCCTGTACGTTCTAGGATCTTCTGCGGTTGTTTTGATTTATTGTACTTATTGGAGGTAAAATAGAGGTTTTTTAAAATAATTCTTTGTATTGTTTTACTTTATTTAGTTTTACTTCATCTTCATTATTTAATCTTTCATTATTTAATTTTAAATTTTATTAATTTCTTCGTATTTCTATGGGTTTCCTAATATTCGATTTCTAACTTCTTTAATTATTACTTCGTTTGTATTTAGATTAACTTCGGCTTAGAGGAGATCTAGGATGTCCATTCCTGCTATCAAAGTTAGCGACTTCCCATATGATAGTGGAATTTCCTCCTTATTCGGCTGGAGTTTTTGTAAGCGTTTCTTTTTTTATTATTTGTCTTTTCTGCAATAGTGTTTACTTCCATTTTTATAATTTTAGTAGTTTTGGGATTCAAAAATTTCTCATTTAGTCCGTTTTCGTAGTAACACTTTAGTCTGTAGTACTTTCTGAGTTTCACTTCATATGCTGCGAATTCTCGACCTAGTCCTATACCGGTCTCTGTATGGGTTTATAGGCGTAAGTGACTTGCCCCTAAGTGTGAAATCTTATAAAAGCACTAATTCACTTTTCGATTCAGGTTCGTTTCACTTACGGATACTGATTCATTAGTATTCTACCGATTGCGCTACTTTTGTCATCGGTCGAGCGTTGAGACAAAAGAAAAAAAAACTTTTAATCGGTTAAAATGAATTTTACTTTTAATGTGCACACCTATTCTTTTCTCGATAACAACTCACAATTCATTATGTGACCCTAACATGTGATACGATTTTCTTATTGCTTATTAATGCTGACATGATAGTATTCTTATGCTATTATTCTTTTTATTCTCTAAGGCCAAATCGTTCATAAACATATTTCTTTATGATTTGTATATGCTTAGTTTGCATATTTTTTTTTGATTTGTATATGTTTTCTTAGGATTTGTTTTTGCTTCTTTATTATCAAATTTTATCTGTGACCAAGAATCATTAGTAATTGGGATTTTTGGCTTCGTCATCATAATAGTTTACGACTGGTTAATGACGTCACTCGCGCTATTTTCACTCTATTTTCATGCGATACGCGTCTCTACTTTTTCTATTTCTCGGGGTCAATCTCGTCGGTCGCTAGAAACAGAAACCCACATTCATTGAGCATGCGCGCTCTGTCGCCCCGCGACCGCCATGATAATGAAATCGATTGACATTGCTGGAGCGGACATAACGTGCGTTTGACGAGATATATATTCACTTTTTTGCATCGCCGACGATGCAAAAGATTATTGAAGAAGGAAGATAATTCGTTCGCCACCCGGGGAGAGTGCACTTGTGGCTGCCGTGCGGTGTCAGTTTTGCAACGTGGTGCGTTTTCCTAGTTGCCATGCATTCTCGTTGAGTGGCACCTATACCAACATTTTGCGATGTCCCGCCTATTCGCCTGCGAGTGACACAAAGATCTGACACACGTTCCTTGAAACCACTGCAGAATTAGATAGATATCTTCCTCTATGCACCGAGTGCAGTCTTTAACCTTATTCACACCCATATGTTTTCGAATTCGTCATATTTACATAATTTCTTTTCTTTCTTCTTTCGAGGGTTTTTCATGACCGCAAGGTCTATTTCCCTCATAGAAAAAAGTAAAGTAAATTCAATACTAAATTTAATCTATAATCAAAAAAATCAAATTTTTCCTGAACATAAATTGCCGTGTATAGCTTTCAATAATTTCTCACCTAACCCAAAATTTCTTTCCCTGATATTTGATCTTAAATTTTTCATACGAAACTACGGGGCGTAGGTACGAGACTTGCGTTGCCAACAATGCACCGAATATTCTATATTTTGCTACATAATGCATTGCAATCAAATCTTTTTCCTTTTCGATTGAACTCCGGAGCGGGTCGTCACACTTAAATATGCAGAGAATTTCACTTAAGCATGCCCAATGCTTGTAGTTTGAATAGTATTACTGGTATAAGATATGTTTTATAACAAAATTTAAGAAAATATTAGGTCTCTTGGGTATTCAGTTCGTTCCCATACGAATTAAATATATCATAGAATAGACTTCAGTATATATTGTGTAAGAGCTTCCCATCTACTTTCCAGAAAGCTGTAGTTTCGTAGCCTGATATTTGGTGTACCGGAACTCGGTTAGCACTGGTAAGCTTATCAGTCAACGCTGATTCAAAATCCGAATGTTTAACAAACATTAATGACTCGTGCATTGTACGGCATTGGGAAAGTTTTACGCAAATTCTAATAATTTTGAAAATAAAATTCATCACTTTCAAACTCGAGCTATGCAAGAACCTATGGTCATACACTTTAAAATACAAGACACTTTATGTACTTGGGTTCTGAAGAATATTTCATGTATGGCAATTATTTGGTATTTCGTGTATTTTGGAAATTACTGAGCTAGATTACTACTATGGAACGCCAACACCATACATAGATACCATTGAATATTTTAAATGTTAGCCCTAAAACGATTCGCAAAAAATTATTGCTTTAAATACGTGTTTTTTTATGGTTGGGAGGTAAAGGCTATTTACGCCCTGAGTGTTGGACTCCCGGTGTCAACCGGACTACCGACTGAACACCTCCCCTGTCACACCGAGAACCTAACCTGAAACTGTTTGTCACATTACTTTGGACTAGCCCTCATTAATCATCGCCTAGCGGCGCCTTCGGGTTAAGGGAAATCCCTCTCTCAGCACGGATGGATGAGTAGAAATAGGGTTGCTGTCAGAGAGATCCCCCTTCCGTCTGCGCCAGCAAGTGATCCATGATGCCCTTCTTTATAAGAAGAACTGTCTGTACGTAATACGACACGCAGTTCCAATTGGCTTTTGATAGCAGTATTCAAAAGACGATTGGAAACGCTATCCACTACATTCAGTTTATGTTGATGGCATTTACTTAAAACTTTTATTTAGTCATAAGCATTTTCAATTTGGCGCATATATGATATACTGTGATATATGTGCATATGTGATATATTCATACATACGCACAATACGCTTTTGCCTTACAATCATTTTGAAATCATTTATTACAATGGGTTATCTAGTATATCCGTAGGTTTATTCGGTATGAAAAAAGCTAAATCAGATAAAATTTGTACACATAATGTTGAAATTTATGGAACTCACCCCACAACATATAATTTGCAAGCGTCCACCCATTAAAAGATTTACATCAATTGAATATAATTTAAATAAGAAAATAAGAAAAAATAAACAAAACTAATGAATATAGACAACAAGGATAGATTTCATCCGGCCTGTTTTTTAAAATTATTAATAATTATTGATTTTAAGGGGTGTGTAATGATTTTCAGTCCCATTCGTCACGACGACGACTAAGGACTGAAGTCGACCTCGCACCGACACTTGGACGTGCAGTCCTCGAGACGTGGCAACGAAATATACCCCAGCGGGTCAACCTTTCGGCCACTCGGAAATTCACTCGCGTTGGTGGCTGCTGGCGGACTAGCCCAGTGCGAGGATTGCGGTCGTGGGTCGGACCCAAGTGAACTTCCGCTCTTGGTTTCCATTTTGAACCAGCCACCGAAAAACCCGATTTTTCTGTGCGACGTTTCGAAATATTCTACTTTACGTTATTTTTTTTATCTACAATTTAAAATTCAAATCTACCTGACGACAAACGCGCATTCGCGAACCGATATACCGCGGTGCCCAAAAACAAACTACTTTATTTTTTTTAAACCGTCAAAGAAATGAAAAACCGAACAAGTAGTCCGCGACACGACTACAACTTATTCCTGATTCAAATCTACAGCACCGCAGAACCCGAGCGACGAAACACACTTTGGCCCTACATCCTCATGCACTGACCTTCGCGCCATTTCCTCCAAAGAAAAGGTTGCTGGAAGGAAAGAACGTGATTGTTTTCAGCACTTCATTTTATATATTTCTGTTTTTCAAATACAACATCTTATCCTTGCAATTCTTCACGCTCTTTACAAAAGAAATGGCTTCAATCGAATGAAAGAAATAAAAAAAAATATATATGTAAAAGCGAGTTAGACAATCAAAATTAAATAAGTTCCATAACTTTGAGTGCGCGTCACGGAACACGCATGTGAGAAATAGAACGATAAACCTTTCTAAAACTAAATTTTCCAAGTAGTAGATTAGAGTAATTTTAAATGTGTAAGAAATAATCCTGGGTCTTACGAAGGTCTTAAAATTAACAATTGTTATTTCTTCTTTTGTTTGTAATTATGATACAAATAAAAAAAATTACGATTGCAATCTAAATTTTTTCCTTTTTTTTTGATTTTTGTTAATAAACAAATTAAGTTGATTATATTATACGAAAATCAAACAATACAAAAACAAACACTCTTCTGTTTTATCGAGAATTATTTAAATACTGTTTTCAAAGTTCGAAAATAAGATGGATGATTGTTGCCGTTTGTAGCGTTGTATTTTGAGAAAGGGTGGAAAAATTGACACTCTTGTTCATGTATATATATTTTTTTAAATAAAAAGTGATTTGATAAAAAAAAATATACATATACATATGTACGAATTAAACTGGCTTAGTAATTGTTTGAATACTTAATAGTTTAGGTTTACCTTCCGCCACAGTTACAACAACCGTACTACTTTCAGTTGTTGCACCTGTTGTTTCAACGTAGTGGCAGCATTTCAAGAATAAGAAGAGAAAACAATAAAATTAAAAGAATTTTAATCTGTTAGTTTTTAAAGGAAATTTGTCTATCGCATAGTAGGAAAAAGCTCACTTGTAGGCTTTGTGGGTTGCGTGATGGTTGTTCCTGCCGTAGTTTTCACAGTATTTGTGGATTGAAGTGCCGATGAATTGGGAGACACATCTTTTGGATAATCTTTTTTCTCGTTCAGTTTTTTTCTTCATACACGGAAAAGCGACCACGCAATTCTTCTATGTAATTATGAATTTTTATTAGCTTTCCAGCTAGGAGGGTTTGGTTTTGCTCTAAAATTTTCGATGTCTCGTGCCACTTTTGTAGAGCGTCAGGCACATTTTGGCTTGCTGATGCGACCTTTGTCAACTATAATAAACACGATATGATCTAAATACGGGCAAAATTAAGAATGTTAGCAACTGTATACGATTCCGTATATAATCAACTCACAAAATATTTTCTTTGTTTTACTATTCGCAAGCTTTTAACTTTTCTGTTATCTTAAATAAATAAATAAAATTTGCTCCGGAACTCATCTTCCTTAATGTCAACAATTCTGTATTGACATGAATAATTGCGATGAGTTTCAAGCAAGTATTTTATTATTTAACAACTAACACTTCTTAAATATCCGTACAAATTTCTAAATTTAACGTAAACATCATCAAAATCTTAGACAAATATCAAGGATATCATTTTACGTACATTTTCGTTCGTTTCGACTTTCTCTTCATATTCTTTGAGTATGATATCGAACTGTTTCTCAGACAGTTGAACCGGTGCTATCGTTGATACTTGCATGTGCTTTGAAGATTTGTACTTTTCTTGAATAGCCTGTTGTGACATAGTTAGGGATAAATTGTGCATCCGACATAAATACAAAGTGATTTCTTTCAACGACCCCAACGAATACGACGAACACTTTCAATTTTCATAATATCTATGTATCTCACTTCACTGTATCACAGTTGCATGTATTTAATATTGTTTATAATATCTCCTGTTCCATTTTACGCATTCGCTAGACTTGATTCGATAAATTATATAAAATACAGAAGATGCATCGTACAAAAATAACACTAGCCCATCGCACTTTGTTATTAAACTTAATCAGAGGTTATGTCTAGGGCGTTTGGCGGAACGCGACCAATTTCGATTTTTTTTCCAAGCGCGTGCTTTTATTTCCACGGCCCTCGACGAACTCCTCGTTCCGGAAATGTTTCTCTCTGTCGGTGTGACCTTCCGTTTCGTGTTGCCATATTTGCGATACGAATGGGATAATTCGCATCTCAAGTATGGCAAACCGACAGGGTGAATGGACAGAACAGGACAGTCTCTACGAGGATGGTTACAGACTGGAGGTTTGCCGCTTGGCCGTTCGTGCGGAACAGATGATGGTGCTGGTGATGATGACGAAGGCCTTGCTTTGCTTCACCTCCGTAGGTCCCTTGGGTGGTATACTCCGATTGTTTGACCGTTCAGGTCTGTGATGAGGTACCGAGTGGGTCCCAACACCGGCCCAACTCGGCACTTCACGAATTTGTGGTCCAGTTTTGAGTTGTAATGGTTCGCGGCACTACTGGGCTTAAAGTTTCGCCGGAAGATTTCGTCTCCGACTTTGAACTCAGAAGGACGGGATCGCAAATCGTATTGCTTTTCATTCCTGCGTCTTGCGTCCTGTAGGTTTTGCCGAATCTGATCGTGCAGAGCCCGAAGTTTTTCGTGGGGCTCTACTGCGACGACGGGTTCGCCCAAACACTTTAATTGCCAGAGCAACTTATATGATCCACCATGGCAGATCATATGTTGCCCGAACGCGGCAAAGTAAGGTGCGAAACCCGTGGCAGAGTGGTAAGAGGAACGCAAGGCGCAAGTGATAGCGGACAACTTGCGGTCCCAGTCCTTCTGGTTCGGGTGGATGTACGCGCGAATAGCGGCCAGTAGTGTACAATTCAGGCGTTCCGAAGCATTTGCTTGTGGAGAGTAGAGGGCGGTCAGCTGTTGGGTAACGCCATACTTCTCCAGTAATCCTTGGAACTGCCTAGACCCCATTGTCGGATAACACGTATTCCGGCACGCCGAATACGTGGAAGACACGCCGCTCGAGGAAGTCCGCTATTGGTGGTGCAGTGAACTTCCGGATGGGTTCGACCAGTGGAAATTTGGAGAGTTGGTCGAGAACGACGATGGCACCGATATACCCTGAGGTGGTTCGTGGGTATGGACCGATTAGGTCGATATACAGACGCTGCAACACGCGCTCTGGGATCGGGAGTTGTCTCATGGGAGGACGAGTGGTCTGGTTCGGAGCTTTCGTGCTCTTGCAGGTGTCGCAAGCACGGACATACTCCCTGACCTGAGATGACATTTTAGGCCGGAAGAAGTATGTCTTTAATCGCCGAATAGTGCGACCGTAGCCACCATGCGCGCTCAAAGGGTGGTCATGAGCGCGGGCGATTAGCTCCCCGGTCATCTCTGCCGGTATCCACAGTTTCCACTCGTCCTGTTCGGACGTTGGATCTCCATTTTGGGTTTCCATCCGTCTGTATATGAACCCGTCCAGCACCTTCAAATCGGGCAGCTGTGGTTGCTGGGTATCAATGGTTTGCCTCAGCTCCTTGTAGCTGTTCGACTGGAAGTCTGGACTGGTTAAATCTATTTCCAAGGTGTCATCATCGTCTCTCACCAGTTCAGCTCCTTCTGGTGCGAACATTCGAGATAACGTGTCTGAGACCACATTTTAGGCTCCCTTCCGGTGCCGGATGGTGAAATCAAAGCCTTGTAATTTTAGGGCCCATCGGGCTAGTCGGCCATGTGAATCAGACTGGCTCATGAGCCACTTTAGGGAGGCGTGGTCGGTCACTATTTCAAAGGGATGGCTCTCTACGTACGCCCGAAACTTCTTTATTGCCATCACTGCTGCCAGACATTCCTGCTCAGAGACGGTGTAGTTTCGCTGGGCTGAGTTCAACTTGTGTGACATGAAGGCTATGGGAGCTTCCTCACCGGCTTCAGTGAGCTGCACCAGAACGGCCCCTACTCCATGTTGACTGGCGTCACAATGGATGGAGAAGGGCTTGGTGAAGTCGGGGCTGTGAAGCACGGGAGCAGTGGTCAAGCTTTTCTTGAGCTCTTCAAATGCCCGCAAGCTGGACTCAGTCCAGAGAAACTTGTGGCCTTTCTGCAGCATGTCTGTCAGCGGCGATGACAACGTAGCATAGTTTCGGACGAACCTTTGGTACCATCCGCACACGTCTAAGAACCGTCGCAACTGCTTAGTTGTCTTGGGCAGAGGCAACTCCTCGATGGCTCGGGTCTTCTCCGGATCTGTTTTGATGGTGCCGTGTCCGATAATATGCCCCAGATAACGAACCTCCGTCATCACGAACTTGCTTTTACGCACGTTGATGGTAAGGCCCGCCTTTCTGATGTGTAGGGCGACTTCCTGCAGTAGGACTACATGGTCGTCCAAAGTCTCGGAGATCAGCAGTAAGTCGTCCAAATACACAAACACTTGGTGGCGTAGGTTTGGTGGTATGACCTTATCCATCAACCGCGTCATGGTCTGAGGTGCGTTGCAAAGTCCGAAGGGCATGGTGACGAATTGATACACAGGCCGGCCGGGCACGGTGAAGGCGGTCTTATCCTTTGAGGCAGGGTCTAGTGGGATTTGCCAGAAGGCGTCCTTCAGGTCGAGACTAGTAATGAAGTGCGCTCTCGGCAGGCGACTCAAGATACCGTCAATCAGAGGGAGAGGGTACGCGTCTTTGATAGTGACGGCATTCACACGTCGAGCGTCCAGGCATAGCCGAACCTTGTTGGGTTTAATGACCAACGATACCGGTGACGCCCATGCGCTCTGCGACTCTTCTATGACGCCTAGTAATAGCATTCCGTCGACTTCAGCATATAGCAGCTTTTCCTTCGCGGGCGATATGGCGAAGTGCCTTTGCTTGATCGGCTTAGCATCTCCCACATCGATAATGTGAGATACCAAGCCGGTCCGGCCTAGACCTTCACTTTCGTATGATGGAAAAGCTGATATGGCCGCGTCCAACCGTCGTTGCTGTGCGCTATCCAGGCCGTGTTGGAAGGGAAGCGGTGTAGGTGTTGGGTCGCTTAAGGTCGCGACAGTCCCAAGTAGGGTCGGGGCCAGGTTGAACTGTCGGACGAAATCGACTCCAATATAAATTCTGGGTCAGCTGGGACACGATGTAGAATTCCAGTGCTTTGGTCACGACCTTGAAGGTGACGTCGACAGTGAGCTTGCCCAGGATGGAATGTCGAGTTCCGTCCGCAGTGTTCAGGTGGGATGTGAGACGCTGAAGTCGATCTCTATGCCTCTCCAGGACTTCCTTGGCGAAGTCAGACGATATGCAGTCAGACGATATATAAGCCTACCCTCTGCTTGTCAAGGATTTCGACCGAAGCATAGGGACGGACATCATGCGAGGCCAGTTCTAATATCTGCGCCTTTCGCAGAAACCTTCGGGACTGTCGGACCCTCTTCCAGTAGGTCCGCAGGCGTAAAGTGGATCTTCGAGGTCGAATCTTCTTCGGGGAAGATTCTTTCGCGGGCTAGCTGGTATTCCCGCAGTCGGACGTGGTATGGCCGCTTGTATGGTGGAATGGTCTGCGGCTCTTCGGAGTTAGGGGTCTCTGACGGTGAAACAGTCATTGTCGGGGTCAAAATTTGAATGAGCGGTGTTTCGGGGTGAAGTGTTGGCGGTGTCAAGGGCTGGGTCAAATCGCGGGGTGGGGTATCCTCGAGTGCTTCGGGGTGGTCTGAGCACTCGGTTGCCAGTTTTTTTTATGAGCCCTGCAGTCTTGGCAATCCGGAGCATATGTATTCGCCTTACCACAGCGGTAGCAGAAAATCGTCGGTTCCATTGGACATGTCGTAAACCTGTGACCAGGCTTTCAACAGTTCCAACAGACCGCGGGTTTCACCACTGCTACTGCGGCAAGCGTGTCCGTATCGGCCTGTGGAATTGCGGTCTGCGGCTGAAATTCGGGGACTGGCGGTTGTGATTCGACTACGGCTTCCAAGGGTACGGCTACTTCAGAAGTGTTGCGGGTTCGTACGACGGAACCTGCGGAACGTTGGGGAAGACGGAAAACCCCTCGCAGCTCGTCTAACCGCTCCTGTTTCCGGGCATGCATTCGTAGATCGTGGATGTTGGAAATGGGGACGTGTAGCAAACTGTTCCGCAGCTCGATCCGCATGTTGTCTTGGATCAAACCCAGCAGGTCTTCCTCGTACATGGGTGTCCTTAGTCGTGCGGCAATCCTTATGACTTCGTCATAGTAATCATCAAAGGGCTCGTGTGCTCCTTGCCTTCGCGTCCTCATTCGCTCCCGGATTTCTCGATCGGTCAGGCCGTCGTCAAATTGATTTCGTAACGCGGAACAGAAAGCGGTCCAATCTCGGCGTCGAACTAGCTGGATGTAACCCCAAAACCACTCGGCTGCGTTTCCAGTCAACAGCAGGTGGATGTGCTGCATAAGGGCCGTAAAATCACCTCCCAAGGACATCTCCTTTAACGACTGCACCTGGAATATGAAGCGGTCCACTGGGGTACTGGAGTAGAGCCCGCTGAACTTGATGTGCCAGCTCTCAATGATCCGTGGAGTTGGATCTCGCACCAAGGTTCGCACCGTATCGTTCGGAAATGCCCTCTGATGGAGTGGGGCCGCATCCGTTCGGGGTGGTGTCGTGTTGTTCCAGGTGGGGGGTGGGGGAACAGTGGTGTTAGGCATCCTCTGGCCTGCTTCCAGCCAGTAATTTCGGTTATATAGGTTTTGCAGGAGCCTCAGGACCTGTTGTAGCTCCGAACTCCCCGAATGATCTGGATTTTCATCCGCGGGGGACTTTATCGGAGTCTGGGTAGGCAGAGTTGACCTCGGCGGAATGTATGCGGTATCGCCGCTGGTATTTTGGCCTACTTCCCGACCCGATCGGTCGGCTACCGCTGGGATCGGTGACGATGCCCGAAGGAGTGGGCTTCTTGACCGCAGTTGATACGGTGCCTCCTTAGGTATCGCACCTTGTTATCTTGGTGAGCCGACAGCTCCAAGGTCGGAGAGTCACGCGTGATCCTTCTTCCGGATCAGTTCTCCGGGAGTAATATGTTTTCGGCACAGAGGACAAGCCTTGGAATGCTTGACCCAGTCTGTAATGCAGCTCGGGTGAAACGAATAACCGCAGGGGGTCAGCATTACGGGATCCGCAGCGAGGAATTCATTGCAGCAGATCACAC
Organism: Stratiomys singularior; assembly: GCA_954870665.1. Taxonomy (NCBI): domain Eukaryota; kingdom Metazoa; phylum Arthropoda; class Insecta; order Diptera; family Stratiomyidae; genus Stratiomys; species Stratiomys singularior. The sequence continues at coordinate 6,187,185 of OX940882.1, read as the reverse complement.
ATTAGGGAACATCAATGAGGGGGCCTAATAGCTGTGGACTCCGACGTACTGCCATAATGTTTCAGGTTAATCTAAATGGTATATTAATGATATAGTAATAAAGTAATATCTTAACAGGTAATGATATAGTAATAAAGATATGGTAATGGATAAATTTCTAAGAACAAGGGTAATGTATAATTAATGTAATGTATAAGTGTAAGAAAAGGGGTAATATATAATTGTAAGTAATATAAATGATGTTTAATTATAATTATTGCAAATTGAAAATGTAAATATATATATATTTCGCAATGGTTATCTCTTTCCTTCCATCAAACCAAATTCCAGTCGGAAAGCGAGGCGCTCAGGGGTGCTATGACTAATGCAGGACCAACCAGGGTTTCGTCTATACCATTACCAAGTGTTTCGCGTTTTATTATTTATAAGCTACTTTACTCGTTACGAAGCAAATGAGTGAACCCGCCTATAACAGCGATCATGCGCACGAAGGCGCGACGCCCATGGCATACAGCGCTTCATAATTCCAGCTATGATCGGTTGTTACGCGGATCCACTCATCCCTTATTACGCCAAAAAAAACCGAAAGTTTCCTCGATACACAAAGGTAAGGAGAGGGTTAGTACTCTTGAGAGTTCAACTAGCGGAGTATGACCCCACTAGTGGCCATTCTCATTAAGAGTCTAACCGTCCTTACTGGTATTGCTACCACAGACAACACGTCGGAGAAACTCTATTCCGTATCACTCAAATCAAAGTGTGAAAGTGGTGGCTCGCGTGAAGCGATTCAAGTGTGTCAGACGCAAAATTTCACCACTCCGTGTGTGGGAGTCTTCATTCGGATCGAATAGATCATACTAAGTCAGAAACTGACCGAAAACTAAGTGTTTGAGGGCCGCACGTTGGGCGCCATTGTAATGGTTTTCAGTCCCATTCGTCACGACGACGACTAAGGACTGAAGTCGACCTCGCACCGACACTTGGACGTGCAGTCCTCGAGACGTGGCAACGAAATATACCCCAGCGGGTCAACCTTTCGGCCCCTCGGAAATTCACTCGCGTTGGTGGCTGCTGGCGGACTAGCCCAGTGCGAGGATTGCGGTCGTGGGTCGGACCCAAGTGAACTTCCGCTCTTGGTTTCCATTTTGAACCAGCCACCGAAAAACCCGATTTTTCTGTGCGACGTTTCGAAATATTCTACTTTACGTTATTTTTTTTATCTACAATTTAAAATTCAAATCTACCTGACGACAAACGCGCATTCGCGAACCGATATACCGCGGTGCCCAAAAACAAACTACTTTATTTTTTTTAAACCGTCAAAGAAATGAAAAACCGAACAAGTAGTCCGCGACACGACTACAACTTATTCCTGATTCAAATCTACAGCACCGCAGAACCCGAGCGACGAAACACACTTTGGCCCTACATCCTCATGCACTGACCTTCGCGCCATTTCCTCCAAAGAAAAGGTTGCTGGAAGGAAAGAACGTGATTGTTTTCAGCACTTCATTTTATATATTTCTGTTTTTCAAATACAACATCTTATCCTTGCAATTCTTCACGCTCTTTACAAAAGAAATGGCTTCAATCGAATGAAAGAAATAAAAAAAAATATATATGTAAAAGCGAGTTAGACAATCAAAATTAAATAAGTTCCATAACTTTGAGTGCGCGTCACGGAACACGCATGTGAGAAATAGAACGATAAACCTTTCTAAAACTAAATTTTCCAAGTAGTAGATTAGAGTAATTTTAAATGTGTAAGAAATAATCCTGGGTCTTACGAAGGTCTTAAAATTAACAATTGTTATTTCTTCTTTTGTTTGTAATTATGATACAAATAAAAAAAATTACGATTGCAATCTAAATTTTTTCCTTTTTTTTTGATTTTTGTTAATAAACAAATTAAGTTGATTATATTATACGAAAATCAAACAATACAAAAACAAACACTCTTCTGTTTTATCGAGAATTATTTAAATACTGTTTTCAAAGTTCGAAAATAAGATGGATGATTGTTGCCGTTTGTAGCGTTGTATTTTGAGAAAGGGTGGAAAAATTGACACTCTTGTTCATGTATATATATTTTTTTAAATAAAAAGTGATTTGATAAAAAAAAATATACATATACATATGTACGAATTAAACTGGCTTAGTAATTGTTTGAATACTTAATAGTTTAGGTTTACCTTCCGCCACAGTTACAACAACCGTACTACTTTCAGTTGTTGCACCTGTTGTTTCAACGTAGTGGCAGCATTTCAAGAATAAGAAGAGAAAACAATAAAATTAAAAGAATTTTAATCTGTTAGTTTTTAAAGGAAATTTGTCTATCGCATAGTAGGAAAAAGCTCACTTGTAGGCTTTGTGGGTTGCGTGATGGTTGTTCCTGCCGTAGTTTTCACAGTATTTGTGGATTGAAGTGCCGATGAATTGGGAGACACATCTTTTGGATAATCTTTTTTCTCGTTCAGTTTTTTTCTTCATACACGGAAAAGCGACCACGCAATTCTTCTATGTAATTATGAATTTTTATTAGCTTTCCAGCTAGGAGGGTTTGGTTTTGCTCTAAAATTTTCGATGTCTCGTGCCACTTTTGTAGAGCGTCAGGCACATTTTGGCTTGCTGATGCGACCTTTGTCAACTATAATAAACACGATATGATCTAAATACGGGCAAAATTAAGAATGTTAGCAACTGTATACGATTCCGTATATAATCAACTCACAAAATATTTTCTTTGTTTTACTATTCGCAAGCTTTTAACTTTTCTGTTATCTTAAATAAATAAATAAAATTTGCTCCGGAACTCATCTTCCTTAATGTCAACAATTCTGTATTGACATGAATAATTGCGATGAGTTTCAAGCAAGTATTTTATTATTTAACAACTAACACTTCTTAAATATCCGTACAAATTTCTAAATTTAACGTAAACATCATCAAAATCTTAGACAAATATCAAGGATATCATTTTACGTACATTTTCGTTCGTTTCGACTTTCTCTTCATATTCTTTGAGTATGATATCGAACTGTTTCTCAGACAGTTGAACCGGTGCTATCGTTGATACTTGCATGTGCTTTGAAGATTTGTACTTTTCTTGAATAGCCTGTTGTGACATAGTTAGGGATAAATTGTGCATCCGACATAAATACAAAATGATTTCTTTCAACGACCCCAACGAATACGACGAACACTTTCAATTTTCATAATATCTATGTATCTCACTTCACTGTATCACAGTTGCATGTATTTAATATTGTTTATAATATCTCCTGTTCCATTTTACGCATTCGCTAGACTTGATTCGATAAATTATATAAAATACAGAAGATGCATCGTACAAAAATAACACTAGCCCATCGCACTTTGTTATTAAACTTAATCAGAGGTTATGTCTAGGGCGTTTGGCGGAACGCGACCAATTTCGATTTTTTTTCCAAGCGCGTGCTTTTATTTCCACGGCCCTCGACGAACTCCTCGTTCCGGAAATGTTTCTCTCTGTCGGTGTGACCTTCCGTTTCGTGTTGCCATATTTGCGATACGAATGGGATAATTCGCATCTCAAGTATGGCAATCCGATCAGGATTGCCAAGCCGACAGGGTGAATTACAACAGGTGATTAGTAGTTTTTCGGCTCAATGGAATGAAAACTAATCATAAGTTGTGCGTTTCACTGTTTGATATTGATTAAAATGTCAACACACGCCGCTTGCAGAATAGCAAAAAGCATGAAATGTAAATGATTTTGATCCGTAGTTATCATATATATTTCTAAATAAACAGAAATTGGTGAATTAGTAAATATATGACGTGTATACGAATTCGCAACCCGATTGAAATATTTGGTACAAGCATGATACACTAAAATTGCTCGTACAATAGTTCTTACATGCTATCAAAGATCCCTCTATACATACAGCAAAATTAGCACATATTCATTAAACACTACTATTCTGCCGAATTCGTAGCATCCCTAGCCGATGAATAAAGAGATTCTTAAGGATACTAACTTTCCCTTCAAAGTAGTACGTGCTATATTCTACACGACGACTTAGCAATGCGATGGCATTCTCTTTATAAAAATAACGCTCGCTACTTATGCCAACAGTAACTATGATAATACAAACCTTTGTAATATTTCATTTAACGGCCAATCCGAGGATACCACCATAATGCATAGACTAATTTCATGTGTTAACTTATAAATGTCATAACAAAAAGACTGGAGCACTTTCCAAGATTTCGACAGCCGATACAGAGTTCAGAAAGTTTTTAATAAATAATTTTTTCAAAAAATTTACTCAAGGTACGACTGTTTAAAACTTGTAAGTTCCGTGAAAATTGTGCATTCCACTTCTAGAACTTTTAATTTCTTATATAGCAACAGCAGGTTCCTTTTATTTAAAAATGGTTTTTGTTTTATAAAATTACGCATATTGATTTCTTTTTTTGTTTTTGTTTTTTTTCCGGTGACTTTTTGTTAATCTGCCGAACAAGGTCGTAGAAAATCTGTAAAAATTTAAAGAGAAATTTAAAGCACACAATGCAGAAATTTAAGCCACTTGAATATTGAAATGTTTTGAAAATGTTAGTAATTTTTTGTAACAAAACTTCAAACCTGATGAGAGGATTATTATTTCATACCAAAAATGATTGAGAGAGTTTGCGATTAGGTTTGTTTAGTAAAGAAGAAGAAAAAGAATTTCTATCGAAAACAGCTTTATTACGTTATACACATTTTTCAAGTAATTTTTCCAATCGCTTTATGAATGTGGGAAATAATTTTACACAAGTTTACAGTTTTTTTGGTAACGGTGCGCGGCAAGGCTTCTTTTTCCTTCTCGTCAAGGGGATTGTTTCTCTGCAATTGACTTTCTACACCTCTGAACGAAACAATGTTATGAATGTTAAAACATTCAGTGTTTACTCCGGGATATATAATAACTAAGGCCCTAGTGCTGGGACGATGATCAGGCCGTTTTTTTGATACAATATAAGAGTAATTATGGAGCCGATAATTTGTTTCAATCTTCAGATATAATCTTTTACTTTTATATTTTAATCTTTGATCTTTACTTTTAATCACAACTGTGAAAAATTTCCGGAATTTTTCTGTAGGGCAAATGCTGGAGAAGGTTTTATTGTTTCTTGCTACATAATTACTGTATGGTGTGCAAAATAACTTCACATAGTGTCGCACGACGATCTAACTTTGTCATGCACACCGTAAATATTTTTCATGCAAGAGTTGATTGCACTTCAAATCAAATCAATCAAAATTATTCCTGTTCGTTGACGCCGGCAATTTGAAAGATAATCGTAGCAGGATATGAGATTTAAGGTTATTTTGTTTCTTAAATATTAATTTCTCAATCATTATAGAGAAAACTAAACATCCTTTTGCCGGTTTGCATTAAATGTATTAGAAGTCAATGTTTAATTCAAATAGACGACTCGACGAACATCTTCCTGATATGCATTTCCAATTGAAGCTTATTGCTGCCATATGGTCGTATTAGTTAGATTTGTTTCTAAACCGTTTTTGAAAAATTTATTGACCGTTAGTCATGAATTAGAACTCGCAGCGAATTGCTGCAGTCTGGTCGGAAAAAGTTCGTACAGAATGGTGTATGAACCTTGAGTGCCGGTGTAATTTAACTTGTTGAGTGCATAATTTGCTCAAAAATGGTGATCAGAAAAAGCTAAAAAGCATCGTTTACTTTTTAAAATCTGCATCTTGTTGTTGATGGAACTTTGTTCCCAGTTTTCTTTAGTTTGTTTCGGCATATGGCAACGCTACGTTGTTAAAGGTACATTATTTCCTTAAAAAATAATTTCTGCTTTTTTTGGCTTGTCGTTACAAGAGGTTTATCTAGCAAAAAAGTTAAGATAATCTATAAATGTAACAAGTCTTGGAATTTTTCCACCATATTTTATTGGAACAGGGGGTTACAAGAGGAAAGCATATGCTCACGTGAATTATAATTAAATAGGCATTCGAAGGAAAAAGTCTGTGGCCTCTTTTAACAACGCTACTGGATATATCCATAAATAATCCTAGAGTCTAATGCCAAATTCTGTTAAAAGATATTTCGCAGCTAAATTTATAAAAACTCAATATTGTAATAAAAACACAGCCAGCAGGTGACCCATCTGCTCCCGTTTTCGGATCGAGAGTTTTGGAAGGAATACGATAAAATGGAGCATATCACATTCCGAAATCAGGTGTAAAGAAACGCGACCTGATGGCAAAACTATTGGAGATGTATTTTCAAAATGCGACGACGGTTAAAGTACAACATGTTTCCAAAACTATAACGTAAAATAGGCTGTTTTCATTTCGACACATAAGAATAAACTTTTTTTCTAAACTTATAGTCAATTTTTGTTTTTAAAAAAATTAAAACATGGGGTATTCTTTTTTCCTGTAAACTTAGAGCCGAATGATGATTTCAAAGGTTCCCATAAAAAGAGGAGAAAGGAGAAGCAAGGAGAGATTTTGAAATGTGTTTAATGCTGACGTGTATGGCAACTTGGGGTTCGATTTCAATTTTCAAAGCAAGCTAATAAATTACTTTTGTTTAGGTTTATCTAGTTTCAATAGCGATATTGGACAAACATTAACCGATGGAACATAGTTTGAGACCGCCGTATAATTTGCGAATATTTTGGAATGTTTTTTTTGTAATTTATGCTTCTATATCGCCATTTATGTTTATCAAAGTTTCATATTAATATTTTTTTCGAGTTGATGGTCAGTTTTTCACTATTTAATATGATATGACATGCGCATTTTCACCATTTTCCTGGACTTTTCTTTCAAGTAATAGAGACTGTCAGCTAAAAGATCAATGCTTACATTCGTTAAAATGGTTTCTTATGTATAGTGCCGATTCGGTGACATAAATATCCTATTATTGAAGACATTACGATATCAACGCAAGACAAAACGCACGTAAATATTTTAAGAAAAAGACAAAAGAATTTTCCTACAAAGTTTGATTAATTTACTTACATCATTAACGTTAATTTTAGCTTTAGCAGATGTTTCCATGAAGGCGCAATTAAATTGTGATGCCAAATCCTTTCCTAAGTCTTTTCCCACAACTCTTTCTTCTTCCAAATCACACTTATTGCCCACTAGTACCATTGGCACATCATCAGTATCCTAAAAATAAAAAAATTATGTTATAATACAACTAATTGCTAAATTATGTTAATGGCAATTTTGATTAGCAGAAAAGTTACACCCTTTTTTGCTTTCTGGTATATAGTTTTAAGATGAACAGCGTGCTTTTTATGATAATGCTGTCCACAAATAAACATCATAGAAGCTTTATTTATATACTTATATATATAAATTTAAGCAATAAAAATACATGTATGCATACATACGCAACTCTACTGCTGCGTTCTTTAAAAATGCTATTAAAATCAAATCTCAAATGGAACTGTAAAATTTTAAAAAATGAGATGTATTTTAACAACAATTCCAACAAGTCCAATGTATCACATATAATACATGACACAATATTTATAGATGATTTTAATCAGCATTTTTAAATTGACGCAGCAGAAGTCCCGCTACTATCAAAATCAACTATAAATTCGCTCATTTATGATACATGGACATTCAAGAGTCTTGAGATGTTTTTTTTTTCCTTTTGTCTTTATTGGATTACCATCCATTACTATGAGTACTTTGTGTTTTATAAATTGTAAAATTATCTTTGTCTACTCACTGGCAAAAAAGTTATATTTCGATATAACTTTTTTGATATATATATATATAGATATATATAGATATATATATATATATATATATATATATATATATATATATATATATATATATATATATATATATATATATATATATATATATAGATATATATATATATATATATATATATATATATATATATATATATATATATATATATATATATATATATATATATATATATATAGTGTAAACTCAATATAACGACACTGAAGGGACTGTGCATTTTATGGCGTTATAGAGAGTTGTCGTTAAATGGAGAGAAGAAAAATCAGAATTAGAAAAATAAAAAGTTTATATCAGAGTAGTGTTAGTAGTTATGTACATAAAAAAGAATCTTATGCTATTGCTTATAGTCTGTTATTTTTGTCTGACGTCTTTTGCTGGACCAGTAATTTTGTTGTATTTTTTTACTTATTTTATTCATATCTTGCGATATTGAGGCATCCTGGTGATAAAGGAAATAATTTTCCAATAATTTAGCTGCTTTCAGAGCTTCTTTAATGCTCGGCGGAGGCTCAGGCTCATCTGTTTCATCTTCATCTCCTTGCTCTTGATCCTCAGTTTTTCTCACTGAACCTAAAATTTCTTTGTATGTGAGTGAAGCCGTGGTAAGCAGGCAGTCGTCTACTTCGATGTAGGTTTGAAGATTTACCGTATTTCTTGCCGTGTTAAATTGTTGAATCCACTCAGTTAATGGAAGTTCGTCGTCACTATAAAACTCAGATTCTGTTTCCACCTCATCACTCGTAGAATTGATACAAAGTCCAGCATGTCGAAAAGAGTGCTGTATAGTTGTGGGTGTCACTTCTTCCCAGTCTTTAGATAAAAAATTTACTGCATGCAGCATATTAACACAAGTTTTACCCTCAGACTCAACTAGCTCCATCAATAATTCCCTTCTGTAGTGACCCTTGAGGCTTTTGATCACACTCTGGTCCATTGGCTGTAAGACACTAGTCGTATTTGGAGGAAGGAATGCCAACTCTATGTTTAGAAGGTTTGATATCAACGGGTGGGCAGGGCAATTGTCAACAAGAAGTAAAATTTTTCGTCCCTTCAATTCTGCATCCCACTTTCGCACTTCTTATTCAAAAAGTTGACTGGTCATCCAAGCTGATTTATTAGCTTTGTACGTCACTGGCAATTTTTTAATGGTCTCAAAACAGCGCGGATTTTTCGATTTGCCTATTACCATTAGCTTTTTTTTCTGTGCCATCCATATTAGCAGCCACAAGCACCGTAATACGTTCCTTGGAAAGCTTTCCTCCCACACACTTTTCCCCTTTAAATTTCAGAGTTTTATCTGGCGTCAACTTATAGAAAATTCTTGCTTCACAGCATTGAAAATGTCACTTGGGGCGTATTTTTCTGTGAATTTTGACCACACTCTATTAATCCAATCGTGAGTCATATTCGTATCAACACTTCGTGCTTCCCCACTTATTTTACCATAGTTGATATGATGACGTTGCTTGAATTTTCCGAGCCATCCTTCTGATGCTTTGAAAGAAGTTAAACCAAGTTCTTCAGCAAAATTCTCCGCCTTAGCTTTCACGAGCGGCCCCGAGATAGACATATTATTCTGGCGCTGTCGGCGAAACCATGATAGTATAGCTTGATCCAAATCTTCGTATTTAGGTCTCTTTAATTTTTTGGAAGATTTCCCCTTGCCCTCAGCTTGGAGAATTTTTTCTTTGTTTTTCCATATTGTAGACACGGTAGAGCGACTAAATCCAAAGCGTTTGCCAACATCACTTATCTTCTCTCCCGTTTCTATTGCGCGTATCAGTAAAACTTTTTCGTCACAGTGATTTTCTTATACTAGCCATGTTTACAGCTTGAAAGTTTGTAAGCAACTGGGAATAATAATACATAGATAAGGTATAGATGATTCATGACTCCTACTTATTAGTCATGGTCAAAAACAGTCTACACGTGCAAGCAATCCGAATTTGTAAACAAAAGAATGAATTTCTTAGAAAGTTCGGTATGCATGATGCCGACAGTAGAGTTTGTAAACAATCCGAATTTGTAAACAAAAGAATGAATTTCTTAGAAAGTTCGGTATGCATGATGTCGACAGTATAGTTTATTGCGGGCTAGGATAACAAAGCAACAAAAAAACGTACGCAGCTGCGCAATGTTTACTAATTTTAGCAACTTAAAAGGTACTTTTTATTGCTCAATTGTTCTCGTTATTGAGAGTGGGTGTGATGCTATGTAGAGTGTACCATTGTATGGTAGACAAGCTAAACCAACCAAAGTCGATTGATTTCGACGCTTTAGAGAGTTTGTCGTTAAATCGAGTGACGTTACGTGGAGTTTACACTATATATATATATATATATATATATATATATATATATATATATATATATATATATATATATATATATATATATATAGTGTAAACTCCACGTAATGTAAACGTATATGTAATATATATATATATATATATATATATATATATATATGTATATGTATATATATATAAATATATAATATAATATATGTACATAATATATATCTAGTATATAATAATACGGTTGAACTTCAAGAAAATATGTATCGGGATTTCCGATTTGTCCATGGATTTTCCGATAATATCATATATATATATATATATATATATATATATATATATATATATATATATATATATATATATATATATATATATATATATATATATATATAGTGTAAACTCCACGTAATGTAAACGTATATGTAAAATATATATATATATAATATATGTAAAATATATATATATATATATATGTATATATATATAAATATATAATATAATATATGTACATAATATATATCTAGTATATAATAATACGGTTGAACTTCAAGAAAATATGTATCGGGATTTCCGATTTGGATCATATATGCATCGTTTGGTCCTAAAATTTATTGCCATTTTACTATAAATTTTGGATAAATAACATTGCTATCAAATGATTTCTTTCCCGTCTGACCAAATGAAAAGCAGAACCTTCCTGGCCTTCAGTCCTGGTTTAGCCACCTTTTGAGCTGCTTCACTGACCTTTAACCACGATCGTTTTCATTTATGACCCACGTCTCATCCTCGGTCAACATCCGTTTTCTTGTGTTAATTGTTGTGGCACATTACCATGAAACTTTTTTTTGAATCAAGATTCAAAAACTTAGCTGGACTGAAATTTGGTGTATGACACCTACCCATGCATATTTTTAAGCTGGTGAAAACGTTTGTTGCAGAAAAAATCCCATTTTCGGGGCTGCCATCGTAATCCTCCAGTATGAATCATATCCAAACTAGTGAAACAGTGTTCACGAATAATTGACCGATCCGATGTCAAACATTGGCAAATTTGAGTAAGTATAAAAACCTTGGAATCGTACAACTTCATAAGATAATTCCGTAAGACTAGTTTTTATTTTAGTTTTTGTAGTGGTGTATTCTTTTTGTTTTATAAATTCTGTGTTTGAAACGTAAACAGACTTTGAATATCGCCGGTGTAATCATGTAATCTATGTGTACTCTTCTTCAAAATACCCTCTCCATTTAATATTTTATTGTAATATTGTGAATAATGTATATGTTTTATGCAGATTTAATTTGCCTTGTAATATTGAATCGGTGCCCCATATGAATAACATGACACGTATTATTCGCTTTATAAAAAAATGATTGCCAATGAAACCCAATTGTAAGTATTTTCTGTGAAATTATTAGTCACAATAAATAAGTGACCCAGTTTGTTTTTAAATTTTTATTTATTAATTTATTAATTATTAATTTACAGAAATTTCAAAGTTCAGGTCATTATTTAACATTTGAAATATAAAATATCAGAGGTGTAATATGAGTAAAGATGAGCGCCTAACGTCTAGTTTTGTGAATTGACGGTAATTGCCTCTACAGGTTCATCAATGAAAGTAAGTTTTTTTAATGCTATTGACAGACATACAACTCTAGACCATTGCGTTACATTTACGTGTTGAACCGTATGTTGAACACTTAAGGGATTAATTTCAGTGTTTTGTGTTCACCTGGCAAATCTACCGTCTGAGTAGTTAAGTCAAACTTACACCCACCAAATAATATTATGAAAAACCAAAAGTCAAACAGTTTGCTTTTTAATTCTTTTGCATAGCATAATTTTTCTTCGCTAATTAGCACCTTTTTCGTGATAGTCTCGTGAGAAAGACAGCATAGCTGGAAAAATTCGAATTTTACTTCGAATTTTGAACTTTTAGCGGGAACTATGATTTAGAGCGAACAAAACTGAATTAAAATAAAATATCACAATAAGAGCGAAAGAAGAACCTGCCTCGTACCATATTTCTAAACCTGGGAACTTGAGGCTTTCGTAGAACTAGTATATTAAGGAAGAGTTAGCAAAAGTAATTCTAGACCAAACCTGGAGTCGTCTGTTTGACGTATAATGTGACGGTGGAAATCTTTTAAGTAGTGGCCTGAAATCTACCGTGCCTTGAATTATTAATAGAAACAGTAGCGACACCCACCATGTCAGAAAGTGTTAGGGAGAAGAGAGTAGGATCACCAAATAGGCCAAGTTAAATTAGCCAAAGTATAATTAATTATATTCACATTTTCTGTAGTCCCCCTGACATGAGGGGAATAAAGCCTTTAATAATATAAGGAGAGTACATTGTATTCAAGAAGGAATAAAGCGTTTAATTCAAAACATACCTCATAAAACTGAACGAGATTAGATTGTATATGGATGGTTCTTTGACATATTAATTAAAGCATAATTATTGCATCGGGAATGGTTCGAGGTTACTGTAATGCGGTGATCAACTCAAAAGCAGATCATTAAATTTCTATGGAAGATCTGCTTGAGTTCTGTAGTTGTATCGGAAACGGGGGCACTAAGAAATTCAGATACATAATCAATGAATCAGGTAATACTATAGCATTGAAATGAAACTAAAGAAAAGCTTAATCAATGTTTAACCATTCTATGTTCCGCTAACCTCTTTTCTCTCTCAGTCGAAACTAATGACTGGCGAGTTATATTTTGGTGAACGCATGCCAATATGCAACCTCATTGGCTAGGCATGTCTTCCCGGATTTCAACTCAATATTTGAGGCACTGACCTCTAATAACTCAGCTTCACAGCTAGTGTAGGACTTGGGCACAGGTAATGTGGAAGGAAGTTAAATACACTTGTCTGTCTGTGCACACGAAGGTGTGGCAGTGGGAGCTGAGAAGCCGTAGCTAGAAGTAGTCTTCTGAAATGGGGAAGACTACATGAATTACAGAAAGCGCTGTAGGATATGCCAATCATCTTACCTCGCCTTGACAAAACGAAGTTAAAAAAATGTAAGGGCAAAGTAAGAAGGGAGTAGGAATTCGGACGATTGGACCTTATATGGGAATACACAGACTTGGCTTACAGATGGGGTTCCCTATGAAATTAATCTAAATATGAGAAGCTGATGGCCAACGCTGGTTGTGTTCAACAGTGGACCACAAAAAAAGAATAAGTGTGAAAAATTTATTTGATAAGACGGGACTTCTGTTGAAAATATAGAACAAATAGAACATAGAAAATATAGAACAAATTGAGTCCTTTTCAACATCTTATAGACAAAGAAAAGTAGAATAGTAGCACAATACAAATATTCAATACTTGTTGAAACACAAGTGGACGTGTGGGATAATACTTACTTTCACTCGAAGGATTTGCTCTCTCAAATCCTGCAAATCATTGAACGTTGATTGAGCTGTTATTGAATATACAAGGACAAAGCCTTGTCCATTTTTCATATATAAGTCACGCATTGCAGTAAATTGTTCCTAAAAATATCAAATGGTTAGTTGTACAAACGGATCCTTAATTTTTTACCGTCCCTGCTGTATCTAAAATCTCTAGCATACACTGCTGCCCGTCCACTTCTACTTGTTTTCGGTAGCTATCCTCTATTGTTGGGTCATATTTTTCGACGAATATTCCCTGCACATATGTAAAGAAAAGAATAAAATAAAAAATGAATAAGTTGCATCATGAGCACGAATATAGGCTGTTAGAAATATTTCTGCGCACAAGTGATGTAACGTTTACAGCAATTCCGTAATTCGCGACTGGCCCATTAGTTTTTATCATCTTCTATATACTTAACTGCCAAATAAAATTCTAACCCCAAAACAAGTTACTAATTTTAATTTTATAAGCTTTTCCACATTTTAACGTGCCAACGCTTGCACTATTTGGAAACCCGCTAAAGTTTTATCTTGTGTTGACTCAACCATATTTTCTTGGATATCATAGCTGTGATGTTTTCACTTTTATCTCAACTGTAAGTAACGCTTAATGTTATGAAATAAATACTAGTCACACACGCTGATAATGATTAAAAAACTGAATAATTTCATGAGTGTCGTAAGCGGTGGAGATGCAGTAAAGTCTTTGCAAATCATTGCAGCGATGTCACTAAAAATCTCAGAACTCACTTATTTAGAGCGAATAAATGAAAATAAGTGGTTACGAAGGAAAACATTAGCAACCATACAGACAATTCATTGCACACCTTGTTTTAAGGGCTTTCACAAATCGCTTTTGTCTCAATTTCATTTGGAAAAAAAACGGCGGTTTTAAGGCGACGGCTAGATTTTTCTTTAGCGATTATGATTAGCGACACTTTCGTTTCGTTTTCATTTCCAGGTAAATTCCTATTTTTGACTTATTTTAGCCAATTTTTTGCATTCTGTGTCTAACTACCCTGCAGTTCACTCGTGCACAATGTTCCCGAATTGTGAAAAAGTTTTATTAAAATGGATAAAGTAGTAATCACTTCAAGTAGTATGGCATGACGACGTACTGCGTCAGAGGGTTTCAAGCGATTCTAAGGCATAATAGCGCACCATAATGAATTTCATGGACGGAGTTTTGGCATGCCAACGCAGTGCAGGGGGAACTTTTATAACCGACTTTATTTTTTATACAAAGAGTTTATATTTCATGTATGTTTATTCATGAATATTTTGTACATTTTGTTTTCATAAATGAAATGTTTTGAACGTGTTTTTTTTTTAAATATATTTCGTACTTTGATACAACAAAGCCGGTGAACTGCTTTCTTTATAATTTTCGTGGTTAAGTTTTGGACTCTGCTCCAACTAAGCATTTATCTTTTAATCGAGACGCCGAAACCTAAACTTAAAATTTATTTACTGATTTTTATCTTTTGCCAGAACGTTTCATTGGTGTTTATTAAAGGGTTACCTTCTTAAGACCGACTACAAACAAAATCGGCATACGTTCTCAATCAGAAGCAAATAAACCCGATTTTTAAACAAGGGAAGTCTATATATTACTTATTTCGAATGCCAAAAAAATCATAATAAATAAATCTCATAGTCGCTTGTGCTCATTTTGAGTGCTAAGATAATCAATAGACGGCTAGTACATAAAATTCAATTCAAATCATTTAAGCAACACCTTCAAGGTTTTAAATATTTCTTAACATGAAGTTTTTTACGGATGCAGCATTATTTTTCTAAGCTCTCAATATTTGTGGAGTAATTGTAACCTTTTGAAAATACGGACACTCATTACAGAATGGCACAAACATTCGCAATTCATACATTTTTCAAAATGCGTGAATATTGGCTGGTTCTGTTTGTATGCGACTTCACTGTTCTAAGGATTCGGTTGTTACAGTTGATAACAATGTTATCGCAACACATAGAAGAAAACCTGAAAATCAAGTACATACAAAGATAATAATGGGCAAGATAATGCTTCGAGTTAATCGAGTTATAGTTTACAAATTTTCACGCATTTAATTTTTCATGACTTTTAATCGTATTTTAAATTCGATGATATTAGGACATCATTTTTGCTTCTGTTGGCTGACATTGCTGGATATTTGTTTTATTCCAAATTATTCTCTGATTCATCGATACAATTATTCGACTAAATATTTGAATCTAATTTAACCTATTGCACCAACAAATGAACAGCCCTGCTGTGCTTGACTTCAAACGCTGGAGGTAAGTAGTTGACACCATTGTTCGCTTTGCCATAAAAATTACATTTCATATAACTTTTGAAACTGAACCTACTGAAATTAAATAATTTAAATCTCAGAAATATATGTATATAACAAAATATTTTCATGAAATACTTTTAAACAAAACTTTACTTTGAAATGTAATTGTTGAATTGTAAGAATAATGTAAGAATTGTTTTCAAAATCTGTCCGATAAGCATGGAGTGTCAGGCGAAGTTGGGGACGATGACTCTAAAATGTACTCGGAATTAGTTAATGCGAAAAATTGAGATTTTAAAAAATATATGCGTGGTTCACGTTCCGAAGCAAATTGAAGGAAAAGTTTATAGATAAATTGAGCATGAACTATTGTTTAGCTATTCGCAGTAACTGTAATTCCAAGGATGGCACGAAAAAAGCGAAATGGGCAACATTTTACCACAGTCTCAAAGTACACGAAGTGGTTCAAGTGGCAACAAGCATAATATAATGCATTACTAAAAAAATTCTGTCATGATTATTCGCTATCGCGAGAATTGTGTTAGATGCAATCAATGCAATATATGTGGATCTCAGCATTGATAAATTGTTGTGTAGGCTGATATATCTAAAACTGCAATGAGGGCTTGAATTAAGTCATTTGGAAGATAGTTCTAAAAACGAGGTACAGCGGGGACGAAATCGCTAACATTGCTGTATTTCATTCAACATGCACGCCCAACAATGTTTTATCTCATTATTGGAAGTTATTTAAGTTAAGGAAGTTAAGTAACGTGTTGGAAATATCGTTCGGATCGAGAGCGCACTCTTACTCTGTGTAAGGCGACAAAACTTGCGTTGCGAAAGCCGAGTTCCATGCGCAAGAACAGACGAACAACGGAATTCTGCGTCGACAGCAAAATTAAGATGCTATGAATTGACTGTAGAAGACCTACACTAAGCGCCTGGTATTGATGATTTCATGTAGGTGGACAGATTTCATCATTTATTGTTTTTATGATTTTGATATATATTTTTCTCAAAACCACTTTTTCAAAATCAGTAACCAAAATATCTCAAAACCCAATGAAACGATTGACTCGAAATTTAATTACTAATTTACTAAGAATAACTAATTTTCTGGTGTTGAAAACCACTATGTTTTTAAAACGGCCGCCATTTTGCCATTCTCCGATATTTCAAAATCAGCTTTTTCATCTTTTAGATTATACTATCTTATACGATGATTTCTCTGGTTTTTAAGATGATTTTAGAAGGAAGAGAGTAGTTACCGTCTACAAGGATTCTGTACGATGCTGCAAAGATCAGATAGTTATTGGAGGTATATCTCACCTTAATACTATAGCTTCTCAAAAAATCAAATGGTCATTATTTGAGCGAAATGAACAAACCAAGAAAGCACGATTCCAAAAAAAAAAGACTAGAATAGACCGAACTAGTAACCTAAAATCTACGGTTGTACATAATTCACAGGCTGGTTGCGGTGAAGCGCTAAATTCTCCCTTTGTTATCTCTTTTTTGATTCACTTATCTTAAAGCTATGAGCCAAGCAAGTTAAGCAATCATGACCCTATGTACGCTTTCTACGTGGATTTTGACAAATGTCAAGTGTGTTACATTTGTTTTTCATATGAAATGAAACAAATTTGTTTAAAAAAAACTCAGAAAACAAATAGATGTGATAATTTTTTGGTATTATTTTACTGAACATAACATATTTTTCATATAAATATTAATAAGAATAAAAATTAACGATACATTTTAATATTCATTATGAATTAAATTGAACATTTTTTGAGAAGAAAAGTGTCGCAATCATAAATGGACACTTCGGAGCGCTTGTAGTTCTGTTCCTTGTAGCATAAAGATGAAGGCCCAACACGCACTCTGGTGGCCTTGCATAGCTTGTTCAAAGTTTCAAAATAGGTAATGCTAATCAAGGCTAAGTGCGGGCTATGAACAAGTGCTTTGAAATATGTTACACGTATTCTGGTCGCTTTCGGGATGTCATAACAATTTGTTTTCAAAATAAACAAAAACGTCGTTTTAGTTTCTTAATTTTTGTTAAATTTATCATAAAGAGATTTGTTAGAATCAGCGAGAATAGCAATTTTTGAAGAATTTAAACATTCAAGATAATTTTTAATTCAATATAACGTTCATTTGGAAAACGAAAGCTGTCCAACTGCACAAAGCAGTGTCGGCTATTCGGAGCCTTATTCGCTTTTTCAATGGAACGAGAATAATGCGAGTTCTTCTTTTCAGGGGGCCAGAATATGTAAAGCAATTGAATTGAGCCTTCATCTTTATGCTAAAGATACAAGGCTGCGGAACTGTTATACAAAATGCGAGTCTCGCACTAAATGTCGAATGGTTTTCGTATTAATAATTTCTTACGTTTACTCGGAACAATTCCTAATTCGACTCTGCTCTGCGCGCATATATTACTACTTTTTTTTGCCCTTCATGCATCGATGCGATGGCCTTATCATTTTCTTCTCTAGTGAGATTTATGCGGTGGTTCTTTGGATTTACTGCCATTAGAGTGCAGGTAGCATTTTAAATTCGGACAAAAACCAGTTTATGAATTTAACACAAAGGTTTGACTGAAGCAGGGAAATGGGCTGGTTCCACGCTTTTCCTCTAATTTTATAATAAATGATCAGGAAACATCATATTGATACAAGGGGGACGCTGCAAACTTGCTGCCTAAATCATGTTTTCAATGCATCAAGAAGCAAAGCTAATCGGGCCACGAATTAACGAGTGCAAAACAATTAAAACTAATTTTTATGTGACCTCGTTGTGGTTGACCGATCATCACAACAGCTAACAAAAGTGAAGCAACTACTGAAATAATTCAGTTTTTGGGAAACAAAAACTATTTCAAAACGCTAGTGAAAAATTTCGAGCATATTTAAAGAAACGTAGAGCTTTAAAAAGACATTTCCTTGGGTTCCCATATTTCATCAATCAATATTTCTAGCCTATACAAATTAACTAAACAAATACAACGATGGTATAGATCAACGCCCTCACCACATTAGAATATTGAAATTAGTACACCAACCGCGGATGCTGTCTAGGCAGTACTCTCTTTGTTGTTAATTGTCAGTCCGCTCTTCGCAGCGATAATCGAAGATAGCGGCAGTGGAATAAATCATCAGCGCAAGTAACGTAGGTCAGTGATATTACTTGGGAATGTCTTTCTTATCTCCAGAACTTTCACTAGAATTTTGAGTGTTGAGATGCTATCTTATTGCATATGTTATTTAAGCAGCCCGAAAGGATGACGTGGCTCAGTACAAAGAACCTTGACTTTGTCAACTGTAGCCAATTGATCCACCACACTGTACATATGGACTTCATCAATTAACAAGTAACAGAATTTGCACATGTCAAACAAGTGCTTGTGCAGCAAAACACGAACAATTATCATGTACCGTGAAGCTTTTCCTTCTCATTATCGACGAACATATCGATATTAGATATGCGGTAGCGCTATTAACTACTGAAATTATCCAGGTGATCCAGGAAGAATTATCCAGGAAAAAAACAAGAAGATTGGAAAAGAGTTCCGCTAGATAGTGATTACTAAATTAATATAGGAAGAGAAAACGTTTTAAACTTCAAATTTAGCATTTAGAAAGAAAGGTGGAAAGAGCTCAAGCTGGTTTCGAACATGCGTCCCTGCCGCTTTCCGTCAGGTGCCAACTCACAGGCTGGGATGCATCGATTGGCACTACCAGCTAGGTGGATGTCATTTGGTTATGTTTTCTTGTTATTATTGCTCTCAGCTTGAACTTGTCCTATTTTCCAAATTGCCTTTGGTTAGCTTTATCAATTCTAGGATGTTTTGGTAGATTAATTTATCCATTTTCACTTACAACATTGTAAGTGATTTATACTCTTGCTAAACTAACTCAGCGAAGACTCATGGGTCCGGAAGTTTTGATCAATTTTATCAAATACCTCAAAAGTGAATTTATATTTAGAAAGAAAGGTGGTAAGAGCTCAAGCTGGTTTCGACTGTATAGTATACCGCATCGACTGTATAGTATAAACACTATCGACTGTATAGTATAGCGAATGACTTTCTTTTATGAAACCGATAAAATAGCATAAGTAGAAACAGTTACGTTCCCCACAGTATTACTTGAAAATATCAGGAATAAACTGCGTTTATCAAAGTAACTTCCTATCTCTATATAAACTCCTAGCTATCCATCCATGAGAAAAGAAAAGAAAAAAAAAAATACAAATAATATTATAAAACTGTTTTCTAACTGTTGGCAAATCGTGGAACATTTACATTTTTCAATTTTGCTTGAGCTTTGATAAAAGTTTCTTCATTTAACTACCTGCATCATCTTTTAATTAGACTATCACCACACAATTGCGAATATCTTTGCACTATAAAAGAAAAAAATATCCTCAGATCACAACACTATTTATTTTGACTAGCACTAAAATAAAGCGACTAAATTATAGTCAATATCCTCAAAGTTACACATTGGGTTTACAGATTGTACAATTATGTTGCATTAGGTACCTAGAAAAGCCATCTATGTATAAACCGAGCGTTTTGCTGCTGAACTCTACTTACAACTCCACGTGGTGATTGCTGGATATTTTTGTTTATGAAAAACGACTAACGTAAACGACTACGTAAACGACTACGACTAACGTACTTGAACACTCGTAACGAGGAGCCAATTTTAATTCGTACCATTACTTCGTCAGATCAACTTATCGATGTTGCATGTGGAAGGCATACCCGACAAAGACCAGTCTACTATAAAAATTCCATATCGTATGGTTATGAACGAGTTTGGCATTGAAAATACTGTCAAAAATAAAAGAAAATAAAATCAGATCAGATATATCGGCGATGGATCAATAATTTACATTCAAGCAGGTACTTAAAAATGCTGGAAGTTTAATATTGCCGTACACCTAATCTTTGTGGGCATAAATAAGACAAGATTGATCTTAATGTATGATACCAAGTAGTCCCGGCGTTATGAGTCCACATAACCACAACAACAATCATGCAAGCACTGTTCCTGAACTGGAAAATGAAGTAGATGATATACGTGGGATAATGCGATTCGCAAATAAGATATTTTATTCAGTTTTGACGGCATTGAAGACCTGTTGCCTGCATAGGAAAACGAAATTTCAGATATACAAAGCTAGACCTTTGTTGTGTTATGGGTTTGTAACATGGGCTCTTACCCAAAGATGCGCCAGCATCATGAATTCGTTCGAGAGGCGGCTTACTGCAGCGAAATGAGAAGTAGACGACTAGCGATTCGATATATTCAATCGGATATATTTTATATGTATAACAGAAGTCCTCTGAAATATTTGACGAGTCGGTAGTATAAAAGGTTATAAGACTGTGGGAGCTGCAATGGGTTCATCATGTGAAACATATGGTCGAACTACGGATACCTCGTAAGGTATCCAGGGAGAGAACTGAAGACGGACACACTTGAGGAAGGCAAGGAAACGCTGGTCCGATTCTGTTGTTGAAGACAGTATAATCCGTGAAAGACAGAGGCAATGTTTGCGGAAAGTGAAGAACCTACAGAGGCTGTAATGCTAAGAACAAAAAATGTCGTTAAGAGTCTTCAACTATTTGACATAAAATAGATTCTAACATTGAGACATTAAAATGGAAGCAATTTTGGTTTTTAAACGAAAACGGAAATTTCTTTTTCTCATGCCAATTCCTATTAATTTCAGTTTTATGTCATGATTAAATACAGCGCTGTCCACGGATAAACATGAACAATATAGTGAATACTATGGGGTCAGATGTTAGATTTTAAAAATTAAACAGCAGTGAAGGAATAAGAAAAGAGGTATTCTTAGCCCTAAGTTCAAATTATAAAAAAAATAATAATAAAGGCGTCGTTGAAGTAAATGTTAAGGCCGTTTCTTAATCACATAATAAAGTGACCCCGACGCCTACTGGCAAAAGTGACCGCCTACTCTCTAAATTTTGGCCAGTATAGTTTTTTCCTTGATCAGATCCTTACTCCAACTTCAGTTTTCATCAGCTAGAATTGATTTTACTTAAAATTCTTATGAAAAATTGTGCGCCAATGTCAGAGCAAATGCGTTGGGTTTTTCGCGGAATCTATCAAGAGAGGATTGCTTCGATTAAATCGGGTACTAGTAAATGGCATTATAAAAAGTATGCTTTGAAAGGCGGATTAAGTTAAGTTTCCTCTGACGAGAGTTTGGTTAAAATATATACTTATAGTATCTATGCTCAAATTAATTATGATAGGGCTAAATAGAGTAATCAGCCGAAAATAGAAATTCATTAATGAGAATCATTAAAAAAAAAAGAAAATATAAATAATCAAAATATATATCGAAAATATAATCAAAGTTGAATTTTTTGTGAATTTTCTTAACAAGGTGGCACGTCGAAACTAATCCCGCATGATCCCACGAATAACTTAGAATTAAATGTAATGATATTCTCTTTGTTATCAACCTGTCCCACCCAACGAGTGAAATCTTCATTCGCCTAAATGGTGCTCATTTTATTTCATCCATACAAGAGTGACGGAATATGGCCCAGGAAAGCTGAATCGTAAAATCAAAGTAAACAAGGCAATGCTTGTGGAACAAGGCATGAACAAATTGTTATTACAAAAGTTCTTAAAAGTTTCCACTTTTAGATAACGTCATTTTTGATCTTAGAACAGACAGTTGTTTTGGGGCCGTTATGGTCTCTTCTTCATCGTTCATCCTGAAATAAACTCAACATGAAAACGGGATCATAAGTAATTTTCCATTTTTAAGATGGTTGCAAACGTTGGAATAATGAAATCGAAATACTTTGGTTTTTCCACTTTTGCATACAAAATTATATTTAAAAAAATAATAATTGCATGGATTTTTGTAAAACAGTGCATTAAGGCTTGTTTACAATACTTAAAAAATTCAAAACACATTTCTTCGATGTTGCTTTAGCTTTAGCCGTTAAAGCGACATTTCATAAAATAGAATATCTTTCAGGAAATAATATACAGCGGTTATTCAGTAATTAAATTGAAAAAAAAAATTAATTAATTTAAATTTCGGCTTTTAGCACATTGTGAAATATGTTCACCCAGGTAGAACGGATGGCCAACCGCATTTGAATGCAGCTACTGAAAATATTCCAAAAGCAATTCATTTGAAATATAAAATGAGTAAACGCGTTCATATAAGTAAATTATATTTTCTATTCTATAACTATTAAATAACTTGGATAATGACTGGCCTTGCTGGAATATTAGTAATTTCGAGAAAAGCTTGCCAGGGCAATCGGTAGTAAAACTTTCATAAATTCAATGTAAATATTATATTACAAGAATGTTCACATGGATTATATGGTTCGACTCAGTTGAAAATATTATCTAATCCCCTAGATAATGAAAGCAAAGTAACAAACGAAGAAAGTGACCAACTGTAATAATGGTAGCTATGAACTGTATTTTTTGACTAGAACGAACCATGTTTTGTTGGGTTGCATTCATTATAACATGGATTATATCCCGTAAATGGAAGTCCATAAATTGAGTCGTGCAAATAGTTTTACGATATGAAATGCAAATGAGGTATTTTACGACAAAAAAAAAACTATATTAACATCCACATAAATGTCCTATAATTCTTTCACTCACGCTGTTTCAATTACCTAAAAATATGCCTGAAAACATGGATAAATATTACTTGAATAGAATTCAAAAACTTACCTGCACAAATTGAACTGTTAGCGCAGATTTGCCAACCCCACCGCTTCCCAATACCACTATCTTATATTCACGCATTGCAACTAGAAACACTTGAACCGGTGTTTGTCCGGATATCAATACTGAATTAAATCTTAAAACTATTACTCGTAGGGATATGTTCTCTCCACGGGATAAAATGTGAAATTTGCTTACGGTTTGGCCTCGAGCCTTTTGATGCTTTTTTAAGAGCGCTAATTCAATTTTTGGTCTGAAAAGATAAAGGAAAAAGCAAAATTGACACTATTCATCTTAATGGGAATGGAGAGATCGGAGAAAAATTTTGTTAGCTGTGACGAAGTTCAGTCTGCTACAGGCACGTTAAATTGAAATACCGAGGTCTACATGAAACGAATTACCTGCATTGCACCTACCATTGATGCATGAGCCTAACGTATAATTAAAACATGAACACATCGACATATTTATGTTTTTTTGGGGAAATTTTAGATTTGATTTCTGTATGCATTCAAAAATTTATCAACTTGGAATTTCCAGCCTCCTTACCAATCGCATTAGACTCTGTGTTCTGAATAAATTTTAATGGCCTAATATGAATACCATAAGCACTGCACCCGACTGACTTTTTGATCAAATTAAACATGAAATCATTTTAAAAGTTCTATTGTAAATTCTGAGCATTTAATTTTGTGTTTAAGCCGTTCTTTGTCTGTACACGCTATTGCATATTTTTCAAGCATTATTCTATTCTATACATTAACATTAGTTGATACATCGATCCTAACCAGTCATATGAATTTTTAACAGTGACTACACTCACGTTTCGATTTTATGAAGCATTTCATGTTATCACCACCATTGTAATCGATGACATTTCACGTAGCATTGCTTGTCACTGTCAAAATTAAGCAAATCAAAGGGAATGAGCTAACACTATATAATGGCGATAAAGAACACCAGCCACGCATGTACGCCAAAAGTTTAATCTTTTTAATGAATTTCATACAAGCCAAATTTAAATAACGATGCGAAATGCCAACCTAAATTGTTCGCATGGGGACAGCGAATGTCTGGTGAAAAGGTACCTGATTTTAGAGCGAGTGAATTCCGAGATTAGGAGTTTGGAAACAAAGAATTTACTTATTCAATAGAAACACTGTCCGTCCCGCACACCCCTGCTACATTGTAAATAGGCGATATAAGTTATACGTACAAGTCAAAACATGTATCAATACATCTTTGAACTTAAGTGACAGTATTCCACAAAATTTGTAGACAACACCGTCCACCACTTGTTGTTATATTTAATGCACGTTAGGTCACAACCAATATACTACCCAGCGACCACTCCCCGCATAAAATAACAAAATGCTAATGAGTAACGATACACCAGAATTTTAGTCTGTAAGAAAAGAGTCTTGAAATTAATTTTTCTGACATGTCATGTATTTAACACCAAACAGCGTCGGTAAGAAGGGGCAGTTAATTTTTCTGTTGGTAGTTTTAACGATTGGGTATGTTAAATATTTATTATGGGAGCGCTAAGCATAATCTTCAAAATAACCTTGAAACTTCAGATTTCTTTAGAGATTTCTATATATAATTTCAGTACTTATATGATCAAGATCAATTATTCCTAGGAGTTACATCATATCGACCTCTAGACAATAACTTTTCTTATTTTTTATCTGTATATAGATTATTATTACTTTAATTTGACCTGTTTTTTTCTCGAATTCTTTGGAGCATAGAAGAGTTAGACTATAGAGAGGCCTTACCTGTGTAGTTGACTGGTGACCGTTCCGCATCAACTGTTCAACTATTCATACCAGAAGAAGAGACATCTGGGCAAAAAGATGAAAAAGTCATACATGGATTAATACAAACTGCTGGAAAATTTAAATGTTTCAAAAGTTATGTCAAAGAAAATACACAAACGAAAATATGTCAGAACAGAAACATTCGAAAACGGATGGACAAAAAGTAGGGAATCTGGTACAACCAGAGATTTTAACAGCATTTGGGCGCAGCAAGAAAACCATACGCACACCAGAGCGACCAAAAAGAAAAAACAGAGCCTCTTGCAACCTGGAAGAGACGAACACTCGGCAGAGAAAGGTGAAACGGTTGAGAAACCTATGATTGTTGGCATCACCACCGAAGCGACTGAACACGGGACACAAATAAAGAAATCCCTGCACGGTAGACACGGAGCACTTCGATTATCATGGATCGTGCAGAAGAAGAGCGGCTATACCGTAAAGCAGAAAGGGTTATTAAACGCATCACTGTCACATGCAACGCACAAACGAACCTTAGCAAAGAGGTTAAAAACGGAGTTCTGGAGTCGGAAGACCTCCTAACCCGAATATGTCGTTATAGACGAAGGTGGCTAAAGGCAGAGGAAGAGCAACAGGCTAATTCATTTGACAGCGCAGCAGTCGTCCCGATTTCTACTGCCACCAAAAGGTTGGCCTGCAGCCCAATCAGAGGGGATCGAGATAAACGGAGGAAAGACGAGGGCAGAACGCCGAACGATCAAATCGTGATTGAGGAGCTAGCTGCCAAGAAGGCAGCTAAGAAAGCGGCCCTAAAGTTCAAAATTGATAAACCTCCACAGGAACCGACATGCAATGAATCATCGCAGATAACCCAAGAAACTAAGATTAAGAAGCGTCGAAAACCCATTGGGCAGGCACTGCTGGTTAAACCCACCGACGGTAGATCCTATGCGGATGTTCTGCGAGAAATCAAGGGAGCGGTACAACCCGAAGACATACAAACTGTAATAAAAGCTGTACGGCCCACTCGCTCGGGGGATTTACTTGTTGAGTTCGGATCAGATACAAACAATAAAGACGCGTTCCGTGACGCAGTCAAAAGAGTCCTTGGAGAGAAGGCAACTGTAGCCTAACTCGAGCCTAACTCACCCGATCTACCCGAAATAGAAGACGCCTTAAAACGCGACTTCCCCGTACTAGGCGTGACGAAAGTCAGGCTGGCCAAACCGAACAACAGGGGTCAATGCATGGCGATAATCGACCTCACAGAGAGGGAAGCAGAACAGCTTTTGAAGCAGGGCAAAATTAGAATAGGGTGGGTTATTTGTCGGATACGGCGAAGGGCCATTCCCCTTCGGTCTTTCAAGCGCTTCGAATACGGTCATACCGCACAGACTTGTAATGGAACTGACCGAAGCTCCTTGTGCTACAATTGCAGTAAGACAGGGCATAAAAAGAAGGAATGCACAGACGAGTCACACTGTGTTATTTGCCAGGAGTATAACCCCAAACCGAATGATTTGAAACATATTCCAGGCACAGGGAAGTGTCGGGTCTTCCAAGAAGCCCTAACCAAGGCAAAAGCGCTTCTGCAATGATTCGTATACTTCAAATCAATCTACATCGAAGCATCATCGCCCAAGACCTACTGGAACAGTTTGCGAGAGACAGGCAAGCTGACTTACTACTGCTGAGCGAGCAACATCACACCAGAAACTCACCAACATGGTATCCTGACGAATCCGGTACAGCCGCCATCTGGGTTCGGAACAGTGCTCACCTACAAGTGCAGGATCAGGGACGAGGAGATGGTTTCGTTTGGGTTCGGTGTTCGAGAACTACACTCTTCAGTGTATACATAACTCCGAACGAATCGTTGTCGTCCTTTCAACTTAGGCTCAATGCTTTGGAAGACGCTGTTTCGAGTATTGAGGGCTATGTGCTCGTCGGAGGTGACTTCAACGCAAAGTGAATCGATTGGGGCATGCCCCAATCAGATGCTCGCGGCAAACGGATCGTGGACATGGCAGCACGAACTGGGCTCGTCGTAATGAACACAGGCCACACCCCTACTTTCCGTCGATGGGGTTGCGTCGGCACCATACCTGATGTGACATTCGCCTCGGAGTGCCTAGCACAATCAGTTAAAACTTGGAGAGTGCTAGAAGATTACTCGACCAGTGATCACCAGTACATAGCTCTGGAGATCCATCACGGTGCTTCCCGAAGACCACGCGTTTGTTCTTCTGCACTCCGGTGGAATACTGAGAAAGTGGATATTGAGAAGTTTGTTGAAGTGCTTATGGCACGATCACCACTTTCGGAAGTAACCCTAGAGGACGGAGAACCTGCGGGAAGAGATGTCGTTAGCTCAACTATGAGAATCATTACAGCCGCCTGCAGGTCTTCAATGTCCCTACGAAGACCTCGGCATAGCAAGCCTCCAGTATACTGGTGGTCACCTGAAAACGAAGGGAGTGTCACAAACTACGACGCAGGACACAGCGAGCTCAAACCCGGGAAGAGGCATGTATCCGATGAGCTGCTTACAAGTCATCTAGAAAATGCCTCCGTACACTTATCAAAAGCAGCAAGGCCAGTAGCTGGCAAAACCTAGTCGACGACGTGAACAGAGACCCATGGGGTCTGGGATACAAAACAGTAATGCGGAAGCT
This sequence comes from Stratiomys singularior, assembly GCA_954870665.1. Lineage (NCBI taxonomy): Eukaryota > Metazoa > Arthropoda > Insecta > Diptera > Stratiomyidae > Stratiomys > Stratiomys singularior. Next base: position 6,159,163 of record OX940882.1, on the reverse strand, counting down.
CGGTGTCCAAAGGTCACCTCACTCATACGAGGCAGAAAAGATGGACGAAATCGTGCAGGCTCTCTTCCCCATCCATCCCACCATCGTTGAAGCCGTTCACTATGAAACACCAACGAAAATTCCATTTTCCACGAAGATAGAATTGGAGAAAGCAGTCTTGTCTATGAAGGCCAGAAAGGCTCCAGGACCAGATGGGATTCCAGCAGAGGTGCTACAAATGGTCTTCCGCTTTTCCCCTGACCTGCTCCTCCACATGTTCAACGCATGTCTGCGCGAAGGGCTGTTCCCAGAGTGCTTGAAGGTGGCGAGACTTGTGCTCATTACGAAGGGAAAAGGGGGTCCCGAGTCGCTAGCTGCATACCGCCCACTGTGTATGCTTGACACGGCCGGAAAAGTTTTTGAAAAACTTATCAGGGGAAGACTCGCTGACGTGATTCGTATTGCCGGGGATCTATCTCCACGGCTGTATGGCTTCAGAGTAGGCCGCTCCACCATCGATGCAATTGGAGAAGTAGTGAGCGCGGTCCAACGTGCGGAGTCTCACAGTGTTTCCATACGACGGGTCGTCCTACTGGTTACTCTGGATGTCCGAAATGCATTTAACAGCGCTAGATGGGTAGATATTCTGGAAGCGCTAGAAAATCGTTTTCAAGTACCAGTGTACCTGATGCGGATTCTCAGGAATTATTTGAAGGACCGCAGTACTTTACGACTCGAAGGAGCGTAGGCGAAGTACAAATCTTATTTCAGGTGTCGCTCAGGGCTCTATCCTTGGCCCGGACCTGTGGGACATCTCCTACGATGGACTCTTGCAGCTTGAACTGCCGGATGAGTCAGGTTTGATCGGCTATGCGGACAATATCGCGGCGCTGGTCACTGGACGCACAGTAGACCATGCGCAACTCTGACTCAATACGTTAATGTGGAGGGTAATGGACTGGATGACCGCTCACGGATTCAAGCTGACACTGGAAAAAACCGAAGTGGTCATCCTAACGAAGAAGAGAATCCCCAGAGTACGGCCTATCAGTATAGGGGACGAGCTGGTCGAATCGAAATCAGCAGTAAAGTACCTGGGCGTCCTGATAGACTCGAAGATGAGTTTTTCCCAACAAATCAGGGCAGTAGCTGACAAAGCTGCAGCGCGTGTGACGGCACTCACCCGATTAATGGCCAACATAGGGGGGCCCACCACATCAAGGAGACGACTCTTAATGAGCGTTGTTCAGTCACTTCTACTCTACGGATCAGAACTGTGGGGCGACGCTCTCAGTAAGGAGGTACACCGGAAGCGGTTGGCACAGGTGCAGAGACCAGGAGCATTGCGAATCACAGGGGTGATACCCATCACCCTCCTTGCCAGAGAGCGCAGAAGTATTTATCTGCGCAGAGGCAAAGATCGAAGAGAATAGATCACCAGGGAAGAGAGACGTCCTCTCTCAGCGATTGGCAACAGTATTGGGAGCAAGAAACACGGGGAAGGTGGACTGCACGTCTGATCCCTGACCTGAGGCCGTGGTTCAGTCGAGTGCATGGTGAGACCGATTTCTACTTGACCCAGCTCTTAAGCGGGCACGGTTGTTTTCGGTCCTACCTGTACAAAATTGACAGAGCAAGGTCTCCTAGCTGTGTGTTTTGTGCAGGGGAACCGGATGACGCCTGTCACACATTCTTCTACTGCAAAAGGTGGAGCCAGCAGCGAGGGGTCCTACTCAGCGAAATCGGAGAGCTCTGTCCGGAAACTATCGTCAGAGTAATCCTGAAAACAGTTGACAATTGGAATCGCGTGGCGCAATATGCTCGGGCAGTGCTGATATTGAAAAAAGTTTTATTGGAGCGCTGGGAGGCATCGGGGATGGATGGATCTCTTTTCTAGCAGCATCTAGCATCCTTCCTTTCCCTTCCTTCCCGTTAGAGAAGAGATTCCCATAATCCGAAGGCGCCTCTAAGCGTAGGAACACGAAGCCTAGCCCGAAGTAATGTGCCAAACGGTTCCAGGCTAGGTTCTCAGGTTGACAGGGGAGGTGTTTAGTGGGTAGTCCAAAATCATTTTGCGTCTGGGAGTCCCACACTGAGGGCGTAAAAAGCCTTCACCTCCCTACCACAAAAAGAGTCATGTTGGAAATCTGCATAAATCTGCATTTAATTGAAAATATTTCATTACAAATCATTTGTGGCGATTTTACATAAACATTTCGTAATTCAGTAGAGAATTTAATATACAAAACGACATTTTGATTTATGATATGCAGTAATAAATCAATATTCACTATTTTTTTATTTTTTAAGTTAAGTTTTAGTTTCTAAATCTGACAGCCGGGTAACATTACAGTTGTCATGTAATTAATGTACAAGAATGGATACACTCTTCAATTTAATATTGAAATTCTAGTGAAATTGGTCCATGGACCATGTATTTCATCCAGTAAACTATAATTAAAAAGGTAAACAACGCGTACAATTACTATTGCAACGTAATTAATTTTTTAAACATATTTATCAAGCTTGGAGTAGATTTAACATAAGCTGGAGATTATAGTGTCCCCGGTCTTCTTTCGGCTGCAGCCGATAAATAATCCAACGTCCAGCATCTGTCAAAGTTTTATGTGGTGGGCGGAGTTTAAGTCCTCGGAACATGATATTCGTGCAGAGTTACCATCCTTCTTGGCCAGTGCCGAAAGAGCCAGGCCAATATGTTTGGTAGCATAACCGAAACGAGGTTAAAAAAAAATCTTGTTAAGATCTTCGTGTATCCATGGGGAGGGCAACGTTTTTGATAACGGGGCGTTTCCGTAATTCCCTTAATTTACTGATGTTGTAACAAACTCACTTCCACTTAAAGACTACATCAGAAGGTTATTCATATGAAGGGATAAAAATTTGATCAATCAGTTGTTTAATTTCTACTAGATCGGAGTGTTAAAATATTCATAAATGCATTTATAAAGAACTTAGTTACAATTTGTGCCCCAATATTAGTAACTTTATACTGATAATGGAGAAGACAAGAGGTTGGGAATGTAAACTCCACATCAAAATTATTTCCTGAAGAATTAATTTCTCCTCTCTCAAAGCACTGGCGAAATTGAAACTTTAGCTGATGTGAAGCTAACACTTAGCTAATGAAATGTGTTTAAATAATTGACTACGTAGTCAATCTCATGAGTAAAGTTGATGAGACGCAGCACTGCTAAATATAAGCCATGGGCATAATTTTAAACATAACCTACCAAGTTAAGTGTTAGTTTCATAGGCCAGTTTTATTTGAATTCACATATTTAAAACAGATAAAAAAGAATGTAGGGACCCCGTAGCAAAAATAAATTTTCCAAGATTAATGTTGTCTACGTAGTCAATCTCATGAGCAAAGTTAATGAGAAGCGGCACTGCTAAATATAAGCCATGGGCATAATTTTAAATACAACCTACCAAGTTAATACCATCTTATTTGAATTCAAATATTCAAAATAAATAAAAAAAGAATGTGGGAACCCCGTAGCAAAAATAATTGTTTTAAGATTAATCTTGTCTAGTGGCTGTCAGTTTGAAACACGAATGCGACCGAGTGTAAGATATAGAGAGGCCCTATCAGTGTACATGAACGTGCGTGAGCGTCCGAAGTTTTATGCTTACCTTTTTTTCATCTCATAAGTTGTGCAAATGTTCGGCTCCATTCGTTCCTGCCATTCACGTCACATGCAACATGATATCCTAAATTTTATCAAACTTTCAATGTTTTCAACGCAATTAGAATCACAATATACTTAAAATTCACAGTGTACATCAATCAAACCATGCAATTAATGTACAATTGGAAAAAATATGAAAACTACATTCCTGAATCACTTAAAAACAGCTGAAAATGCATTAATTTTACATCTTTTATAGAGGGCATATATTTGCCATGCAATGGGAAATTATCCATGAATAGCACTAACGACGCTTAAACATAAATGTTAGAACATATAATTTCTTACTTACCAGTTTGAACATAAATCTAAAACATTTTCATGCATGAAATGTAAAAACAATACATTATTTACATTTTACAAAATCTTCGGCTACCTTCGGTTTAAAATTTTCCAGTGAGTTAACATTACAGTTAGAAAAGCAATTTCTGTAAAGGAATGGTCACAGTTATTACTTGGTTGTTGAAAATATTATCAAACCGTTCGCTGAATCATGCACTTTAAACAGTCAAGTTTAATAAAAACTGCGAAAACGCTTATATTTCTAATTCTCAATTAGCATACGGATGTGCTCATTAATGACATTGACATCGAAATTATAGATTTCAAAATATTTTGTTATTGCATTGATATCAGCTTAATGAGTAGTGTCCATGGGTAGCATAAATTTGTTAATGATGGGGCACCTAATGTGATATTTTTTCTTAATTTTATAGGTTTAAGGACGGAATATTATTGATGAGTATTTTAATTATAAAATGCGAATGAATACATTACATGTGCTCGAATTACAGCAAGCTAATTTGTAATGTTTGTGATAATAGTGTAAATCGTGAAGCCCACGCTTCAAATCGTGTTGAAAACGTGAGCCTACGCATTTAAGCTACCGGTAATTTTTTTGAGTAAGTGTTGGTGAATTTGTGTTAATATGCGTCAATTTTGGGTGAAATCGGACAAAAATATGGACCTCAGACCTCCCTCTACCTTATTTCGGAAGAAAATTAAAAATTTCGATTGTCTTTCACTCGTTTTCGTCGTTTCGCTGATGGCAAACCCAACTTCAGCTGATTTTTGATAGAATCGTGTCAAAGACATTTGTGTTTTGTCTTGTGGGAGAACCCAGTGGGAATCATTGTGGGATATAAAATCACACAATGGTAAATTGTATGTCATGTATAAATCCCACAAACTGATTATGATTGACTTGGCTGGATCATGTATTTAATTTCCAAAGAGATATTCATGACTTTTTACAAATTTGCGGAAACTTTTCAGGAGTGTTAATCTTTCAATAACGTGCAACTGCAAGTGAGGTGAAAAAGTGAAGTATAACACGGAACGACAGGACGTCCAGATTAAAGTTAAAAATAACGATGATACAGTGTTTTACCTTCATGAATGCTCTTACCTTCATGAATGCATAATGCTCTGTATATGTATACGCATTCAAATTGTATGTACTCACTGTTGCTTAATTCTAGGATTCAGAACTTTATGCAATGGAATATTGCATACATTTAGGGTAAAGATTAATTGTAATTTTCTTACATTTAAGTTCAACATGTGCAGATCGAATTTGAAAACAATACAATTTGTAAATAAACAAATTTTATTGATGTGTACATGTACTTGACTATTGGCACACGAAAATTATTGATATAGCATGTAATGGGTTTACGATGTGTTTGGTCAGCAGAAGACTACACTCATCGATTCACATGTGCTAGTAACATTATTGAATATTGATCGTTTTTTTATTAAGTGGGTTAAAGTCCTGCTGAGTTAAAGGCAACTAGATATTATGTTAGTGTTAAGTAAATTAGGACATAAGTGATTTTAAATAGTATTTAAGCAGAAGAATTCGAAAAATAAAGAGAATGGAAGTTGAAGTTAAGTTGAGTTCACTCTTACTAACCATAATAAATCACGACTAGTATTCGACATCTATGATGGACGATATGTGGCCACACTATCTGCGATACAACCGCTTGTTAGGGTAATCCAACAATCTAACTTCCTTTAACTTTAACTTGTTAAGACATTCTCGTTACGTTGCGATGCGTTATTGCTCGGCAATCCTGATCTATTACAGTAGGTCAGTACAATAACATGAAAACTCTGGTGACCACGTATATGCTCCACTGGAAATTAAATTATGTGGGGATCAGAAAATTTCAGGACTATTTTATTAAAGAAATGATCTACGATTCGAGTGCGCAACCAAATACGCCGCGCAACACAATTAAGTAGCACTTGGAAATTATCGCAGGAAGCGGTAGCCTTTGCGAAGAATAAAGGCCCAGATACAATACTGCGTGACGGCGATGTGAGAACGCGATGCGATTCTCGCTGGTTGTCGCGCAACGCATTCAATTTACGATGCAAGCGATGCGAGGAAGAATAATATTCATATGACAAATGTCAAATTGGTGACGTTTGAAATGAAATTGGAAAAAAAAATGTTTTGATTTTTTTTAAATTTGAAATTGGAATTTTTCGTCGTTTGGCGAATAATAGCCTCAACAAGGATGCACGAAATTTTCATTCAAAATTCATTCCGAATAATCCTCGTTCTGAAAAAGTAATAAAGGCGTTTGAATTTGAAATTTCATTTACGCGCCATAGAGCATCTGACAAACGTAACGCACCTCGTTGCGAGGAATTTTCGTTTTTCCGAATATTTCTCGCCTCGCATCGACGCATCGGAATCATTGTACGTTGTCGTATTCAAATGCATGAGACTCTCGTCACGCCCTCGCATCGCAGTCTCGCAGTATTGTATTTCGGTCTTATGTTTCTCAAGTAAGCAGAGCGTAAAGTAGACGTACAGAAGGTTGCGCTCCAGACGAGAATTAAAAGCAGCCTTAAGACCCCTAGAAAAATCCGCAGGGGGAATGCTTGTTACCAGGACCGTTCCTGAAAGCTAGTATTCGTTGGGGAGTGCCGCCCCCACGTACCCGAGGAAATTGAGGACATCACGGAATATGACCCTGAACCAATTATGGACTACGATTCGACCGATTAACCAAAATTGACGCCTTGGGCTGGCGGATATGATGTTTTGGACCTAGTTGCGTCACACGGTAGCACCGAGGTGACACTTGAGTGTGAACGGCTCCAATCTAACGATCGTACCGTCTCCGTCCCGGTAAAACCTTGGCAGGCCTCGGAGTACGTTCGAAGCTCGCACCATTGGGTTGGTGGTGTAGGTTCGGTTGAGACGAACTCCCGATGAGCGCCGGTCTGGCCCTGAGCACCTGTCCCCATCAGGGCTGGTGCCAACCCTCGCATGGCCTCCCTGCTCAGCAAAGATAACCATGGGACCAATAAGGCGACTACACACACGGGTGGAGATAGCGGCTCCGAGGAGGGACCCATAAGAAATGATAGCAAACAAATTATACACAAAAGAAAATATGTCAGAACAGAAACATTCGAAAACGGATGGACGAAAAGTAGGGAATCTGGTACAACCAGAAATTTTAACAGCATTTGGGCGCAGCAAGAAAAGAAAAAAAAAGAACAAACCCTCTCGCAACCTGGAAGAGACGAACACACGGTAGAGAAAGGCGAAACGGTTGAGAAACCTATGATTGTTGGCATCACCACTGAAGCGACTGAAGCACGGGACACAAATAAAGAAATCCCTGCACGGCAGACACGGAGCACTTCAATTATCATGGATCGTGCAGAAGAAGAGCGGCTATACCGTAAAGCAGAAAGGGTTATTAAACGCATCAACGCACAAACGAACCTTAGCAAAGAGGTTAAAAACGGAGTTCTGGAGTTGGATGACTTCCTAACCCGAATAGGTCGTTATAGACGAAGGTGGCTAAAGGCAGAGGAAGAGCAACAGGCTAATTCATTTGACAGCGCAGTAGTCGTCCCGATTTCTACTGCCACCAAAAGGTTGGCCTGCAGCCCAATCAGAGGGGATCGATATAAACGGAGGAAAGACGAGGGCAGAACGCCGAACGATCAAATCGCGATTGAGGAGCTAGCTGCCAAGAAGGCAGCTAAGAAAGCGGCCCTAAAGTTCAAAATTGATAAACCTCCACAGGAACCGACATGCAATGAATCATCGCAGATAACCCAAGAAACTAAGATTAAGAAGCGTCGAAAACCCATTGGGCAGGCACTGCTGGTTGAACCCACCGACGGTAGATCCTATGCGGATGTTCTGCGAGAAATCAAGGGAGCGGTACAACCCGAAGACATACAAACTGCAATAAAAGCTGTACGGCCAACTTGCTCGGGGGATTTACTTGTTGAGTTCGGATCAGATGCAAACAATAAAGACGCGTTCCTTGACGCAGTCAAAAGAGTCCTTGGAGAGAAGGCAACTGTAGCCTAACTCGAGCCTAAGGCCACACTGGAAATTAGAGACATTGACTGCGTTACGGATCTGCCCGAAATAGAAGACGCCTTAAAACGCGACTTCCCCGTACTAGGCGTGACGAAAGTCAGGCTGGCCAAACCAAACACCAGGGGTCAATGCATGGCGATAATCGACCTCACAGAGAGGGAAGCAGAACAGCTTTTGAAGCAGGGCAAAATTAGAATAGGGTGGGTTATTTGTCGGATACGGCGAAGGGCCATTCCCCTTCGGTCTTTCAAGCGCTTCGAATACGGTCATACCGCACAGACTTGTAATGGAACTGACCGAAGCTCCTTGTGCTACAATTGCAGTAAGACAGGGCATAAAAAGAAGGAATGCACAGACGAGTCACACTGTGTTATTTGCCAGGAGTATAACCCCAAACCGAATGATTTGAAACATATTCCAGGCACAGGGAAGTGTCGGGTCTTCCAAGAAGCCCTAACTAAGGCAAAAGCGCTTCTGCAATGATTCGTATACTTCAAATCAATCTACATCGAAGCATCATCGCCCAAGACCTACTGGAACAGTTTGCGAGAGACAGGCAAGCTGACTTACTACTGCTGAGCGAGCAACATCACACCAGAAACTCACCAACATGGTATCCTGACGAATCCGGTACAGCCGCCATCTGGGTTCGGAACAGTGCTCACCTACAAGTGCAGGATCAGGGACGAGGAGATGGTTTCGTTTGGGTTCGGTGTTCGAGAACTACACTCTTCAGTGTATACATAACTCCGAACGAATCGTTGTCGTCCTTTCAACTTAGGCTCAATGCTTTGGAAGACGCTGTTTCGAGTATTGAGGGCTATGTGCTCGTCGGAGGTGACTTCAACGCAAAGTGAATCGATTGGGGCATGCCCCAATCAGATGCTCGCGGCAAACGGATCGTGGACATGGCAGCACGAACTGGGCTCGTCGTAATGAACACAGGCCACACCCCTACTTTCCGTCGATGGGGTTGCGTCGGCACCATACCTGATGTGATATTCGCCTCGGAGTGCCTAGCACAATCAGTTAAAACTTGGAGAGTGCTAGAAGATTACTCGACCAGTGATCACCAGTACATAGCTCTGGAGATCCATCACGGTGCTTCCCGAAGACCACGCGTTTGTTCTTCTGCACTCCGGTGGAATACTGAGAAAGTGGATATTGAGAAGTTTGTTGAAGTGCTTATGGCACGATCACCACTTTCGGAAGTAACCCTAGAGGACGGAGAACCTGCGGGAAGAGATGTCGTTAGCTCAACTATGAGAATCATTACAGCCGCCTGCAGGTCTTCAATGTCCCTACGAAGACCTCGGCATAGCAAGCCTCCAGTATACTGGTGGTCACCTGAAAACGAAGGGAGTGTCACAAACTACGACGCAGGACACAGCGAGCTCAAACCCGGGAAGAGGCATGTATCCGATGAGCTGCTTACAAGTCATCTAGAAAATGCCTCCGTACACTTATCAAAAGCAGCAAGGCCAGTAGCTGGCAAAACCTAGTCGACGACGTGAACAGAGACCCATGGGGTCTGGGATACAAAACAGTAATGCGGAAGCTCGGTGTCCAAAGGTCACCTCACTCATACGAGGCAGAAAAGATGGACGAAATCGTGCAGGCTCTCTTCCCCATCCATCCCACCATCGTTGAAGCCGTTCACTATGAAACACCAACGAAAATTCCATTTTCCACGAAGATAGAATTGGAGAAAGCAGTCTTGTCTATGAAGGCCAGAAAGGCTCCAGGACCAGATGGGATTCCAGCAGAGGTGCTACAAATGGTCTTCCGCTTTTCCCCTGACCTGCTCCTCCACATGTTCAACGCATGTCTGCGCGAAGGGCTGTTCCCAGAGTGCTTGAAGGTGGCGAGACTTGTGCTCATTACGAAGGGAAAAGGGGGTCCCGAGTCGCTAGCTGCATACCGCCCACTGTGTATGCTTGACACGGCCGGAAAAGTTTTTGAAAAACTTATCAGGGGAAGACTCGCTGACGTGATTCGTATTGCCGGGGATCTATCTCCACGGCTGTATGGCTTCAGAGTAGGCCGCTCCACCATCGATGCAATTGGAGAAGTAGTGAGCGCGGTCCAACGTGCGGAGTCTCACAGTGTTTCCATACGACGGGTCGTCCTACTGGTTACTCTGGATGTCCGAAATGCATTTAACAGCGCTAGATGGGTAGATATTCTGGAAGCGCTAGAAAATCGTTTTCAAGTACCAGTGTACCTGATGCGGATTCTCAGGAATTATTTGAAGGACCGCAGTACTTTACGACTCGAAGGAGCGTAGGCGAAGTACAAATCTTATTTCAGGTGTCGCTCAGGGCTCTATCCTTGGCCCGGACCTGTGGGACATCTCCTACGATGGACTCTTGCAGCTTGAACTGCCGGATGAGTCAGGTTTGATCGGCTATGCGGACAATATCGCGGCGCTGGTCACTGGACGCACAGTAGACCATGCGCAACTCTGACTCAATACGTTAATGTGGAGGGTAATGGACTGGATGACCGCTCACGGATTCAAGCTGACACTGGAAAAAACCGAAGTGGTCATCCTAACGAAGAAGAGAATCCCCAGAGTACGGCCTATCAGTATAGGGGACGAGCTGGTCGAATCGAAATCAGCAGTAAAGTACCTAGGCGTCCTGATAGACTCGAAGATGAGTTTTTCCCAACAAATCAGGGCAGTAGCTGACAAAGCTGCAGCGCGTGTGACGGCACTCACCCGATTAATGGCCAACATAGGGGGGCCCACCACATCAAGGAGACGACTCTTAATGAGCGTTGTTCAGTCACTTCTACTCTACGGATCAGAACTGTGGGGCGACGCTCTCAGTAAGGAGGTACACCGGAAGCGGTTGGCACAGGTGCAGAGACCAGGAGCATTGCGAATCACAGGGGTGATACCCATCACCCTCCTTGCCAGAGAGCGCAGAAGTATTTATCTGCGCAGAGGCAAAGATCGAAGAGAATAGATCACCAGGGAAGAGAGACGTCCTCTCTCAGCGATTGGCAACAGTATTGGGAGCAAGAAACACGGGGAAGGTGGACTGCACGTCTGATCCCTGACCTGAGGCCGTGGTTCAGTCGAGTGCATGGTGAGACCGATTTCTACTTGACCCAGCTCTTAAGCGGGCACGGTTGTTTTCGGTCCTACCTGTACAAAATTGACAGAGCAAGGTCTCCTAGCTGTGTGTTTTGTGCAGGGGAACCGGATGACGCCTGTCACACATTCTTCTACTGCAAAAGGTGGAGCCAGCAGCGAGGGGTCCTACTCAGCGAAATCGGAGAGCTCTGTCCGGAAACTATCGTCAGAGTAATCCTGAAAACAGTTGACAATTGGAATCGCGTGGCGCAATATGCTCGGGCAGTGCTGATATTGAAAAAAGTTTTATTGGAGCGCTGGGAGGCATCGGGGATGGATGGATCTCTTTTCTAGCAGCATCTAGCATCCTTCCTTTCCCTTCCTTCCCGTTAGAGAAGAGATTCCCATAATCCGAAGGCGCCTCTAAGCGTAGGAACACGAAGCCTAGCCCGAAGTAATGTGCCAAACGGTTCCAGGCTAGGTTCTCAGGTTGACAGGGGAGGTGTTTAGTGGGTAGTCCAAAATCATTTTGCGTCTGGGAGTCCCACACTGAGGGCGTAAAAAGCCTTCACCTCCCTACCACAAAAAGAGTCATGTTGGAAATCTGCATAAATCTGCATTTAATTGAAAATATTTCATTACAAATCATTTGTGGCGATTTTACATAAACATTTCGTAATTCAGTAGAGAATTTAATATACAAAACGACATTTTGATTTATGATATGCAGTAATAAATCAATATTCACTATTTTTTTATTTTTTAAGTTAAGTTTTAGTTTCTAAATCTGACAGCCGGGTAACATTACAGTTGTCATGTAATTAATGTACAAGAATGGATACACTCTTCAATTTAATATTGAAATTCTAGTGAAATTGGTCCATGGACCATGTATTTCATCCAGTAAACTATAATTAAAAAGGTAAACAACGCGTACAATTACTATTGCAACGTAATTAATTTTTTAAACATATTTATCAAGCTTGGAGTAGATTTAACATAAGCTGGAGATTATAGTGTCCCCGGTCTTCTTTCGGCTGCAGCCGATAAATAATCCAACGTCCAGCATCTGTCAAAGTTTTATGTGGTGGGCGGAGTTTAAGTCCTCGGAACATGATATTCGTGCAGAGTTACCATCCTTCTTGGCCAGTGCCGAAAGAGCCAGGCCAATATGTTTGGTAGCATAACCGAAACGAGGTTAAAAAAAAATCTTGTTAAGATCTTCGTGTATCCATGGGGAGGGCAACGTTTTTGATAACGGGGCGTTTCCGTAATTCCCTTAATTTACTGATGTTGTAACAAACTCACTTCCACTTAAAGACTACATCAGAAGGTTATTCATATGAAGGGATAAAAATTTGATCAATCAGTTGTTTAATTTCTACTAGATCGGAGTGTTAAAATATTCATAAATGCATTTATAAAGAACTTAGTTACAATTTGTGCCCCAATATTAGTAACTTTATACTGATAATGGAGAAGACAAGAGGTTGGGAATGTAAACTCCACATCAAAATTATTTCCTGAAGAATTAATTTCTCCTCTCTCAAAGCACTGGCGAAATTGAAACTTTAGCTGATGTGAAGCTAACACTTAGCTAATGAAATGTGTTTAAATAATTGACTACGTAGTCAATCTCATGAGTAAAGTTGATGAGACGCAGCACTGCTAAATATAAGCCATGGGCATAATTTTAAACATAACCTACCAAGTTAAGTGTTAGTTTCATAGGCCAGTTTTATTTGAATTCACATATTTAAAACAGATAAAAAAGAATGTAGGGACCCCGTAGCAAAAATAAATTTTCCAAGATTAATGTTGTCTACGTAGTCAATCTCATGAGCAAAGTTAATGAGAAGCGGCACTGCTAAATATAAGCCATGGGCATAATTTTAAATACAACCTACCAAGTTAATACCATCTTATTTGAATTCAAATATTCAAAATAAATAAAAAAAGAATGTGGGAACCCCGTAGCAAAAATAATTGTTTTAAGATTAATCTTGTCTAGTGGCTGTCAGTTTGAAACACGAATGCGACCGAGTGTAAGATATAGAGAGGCCCTATCAGTGTACATGAACGTGCGTGAGCGTCCGAAGTTTTATGCTTACCTTTTTTTCATCTCATAAGTTGTGCAAATGTTCGGCTCCATTCGTTCCTGCCATTCACGTCACATGCAACATTATATCCTAAATTTTATCAAACTTTCAATGTTTTCAACGCAATTAGAATCACAATATACTTAAAATTCACAGTGTACATCAATCAAACCATGCAATTAATGTACAATTGGAAAAAATATGAAAACTACATTCCTGAATCACTTAAAAACAGCTGAAAATGCATTAATTTTACATCTTTTATAGAGGGCATATATTTGCCATGCAATGGGAAATTATCCATGAATAGCACTAACGACGCTTAAACATAAATGTTAGAACATATAATTTCTTACTTACCAGTTTGAACATAAATCTAAAACATTTTCATGCATGAAATGTAAAAACAATACATTATTTACATTTTACAAAATCTTCGGCTACCTTCGGTTTAAAATTTTCCAGTGAGTTAACATTACAGTTAGAAAAGCAATTTCTGTAAAGGAATGGTCACAGTTATTACTTGGTTGTTGAAAATATTATCAAACCGTTCGCTGAATCATGCACTTTAAACAGTCAAGTTTAATAAAAACTGCGAAAACGCTTATATTTCTAATTCTCAATTAGCATACGGATGTGCTCATTAATGACATTGACATCGAAATTATAGATTTCAAAATATTTTGTTATTGCATTGATATCAGCTTAATGAGTAGTGTCCATGGGTAGCATAAATTTGTTAATGATGGGGCACCTAATGTGATATTTTTTCTTAATTTTATAGGTTTAAGGACGGAATATTATTGATGAGTATTTTAATTATAAAATGCGAATGAATACATTACATGTGCTCGAATTACAGCAAGCTAATTTGTAATGTTTGTGATAATAGTGTAAATCGTGAAGCCCACGCTTCAAATCGTGTTGAAAACGTGAGCCTACGCATTTAAGCTACCGGTAATTTTTTTGAGTAAGTGTTGGTGAATTTGTGTTAATATGCGTCAATTTTGGGTGAAATCGGACAAAAATATGGACCTCAGACCTCCCTCTACCTTATTTCGGAAGAAAATTAAAAATTTCGATTGTCTTTCACTCGTTTTCGTCGTTTCGCTGATGGCAAACCCAACTTCAGCTGATTTTTGATAGAATCGTGTCAAAGACATTTGTGTTTTGTCTTGTGGGAGAACCCAGTGGGAATCATTGTGGGATATAAAATCACACAATGGTAAATTGTATGTCATGTATAAATCCCACAAACTGATTATGATTGACTTGGCTGGATCATGTATTTAATTTCCAAAGAGATATTCATGACTTTTTACAAATTTGCGGAAACTTTTCAGGAGTGTTAATCTTTCAATAACGTGCAACTGCAAGTGAGGTGAAAAAGTGAAGTATAACACGGAACGACAGGACGTCCAGATTAAAGTTAAAAATAACGATGATACAGTGTTTTACCTTCATGAATGCTCTTACCTTCATGAATGCATAATGCTCTGTATATGTATACGCATTCAAATTGTATGTACTCACTGTTGCTTAATTCTAGGATTCAGAACTTTATGCAATGGAATATTGCATACATTTAGGGTAAAGATTAATTGTAATTTTCTTACATTTAAGTTCAACATGTGCAGATCGAATTTGAAAACAATACAATTTGTAAATAAACAAATTTTATTGATGTGTACATGTACTTGACTATTGGCACACGAAAATTATTGATATAGCATGTAATGGGTTTACGATGTGTTTGGTCAGCAGAAGACTACACTCATCGATTCACATGTGCTAGTAACATTATTGAATATTGATCGTTTTTTTATTAAGTGGGTTAAAGTCCTGCTGAGTTAAAGGCAACTAGATATTATGTTAGTGTTAAGTAAATTAGGACATAAGTGATTTTAAATAGTATTTAAGCAGAAGAATTCGAAAAATAAAGAGAATGGAAGTTGAAGTTAAGTTGAGTTCACTCTTACTAACCATAATAAATCACGACTAGTATTCGACATCTATGATGGACGATATGTGGCCACACTATCTGCGATACAACCGCTTGTTAGGGTAATCCAACAATCTAACTTCCTTTAACTTTAACTTGTTAAGACATTCTCGTTACGTTGCGATGCGTTATTGCTCGGCAATCCTGATCTATTACAGTAGGTCAGTACAATAACATGAAAACTCTGGTGACCACGTATATGCTCCACTGGAAATTAAATTATGTGGGGATCAGAAAATTTCAGGACTATTTTATTAAAGAAATGATCTACGATTCGAGTGCGCAACCAAATACGCCGCGCAACACAATTAAGTAGCACTTGGAAATTATCGCAGGAAGCGGTAGCCTTTGCGAAGAATAAAGGCCCAGATACAATACTGCGTGACGGCGATGTGAGAACGCGATGCGATTCTCGCTGGTTGTCGCGCAACGCATTCAATTTACGATGCAAGCGATGCGAGGAAGAATAATATTCATATGACAAATGTCAAATTGGTGACGTTTGAAATGAAATTGGAAAAAAAAATGTTTTGATTTTTTTTAAATTTGAAATTGGAATTTTTCGTCGTTTGGCGAATAATAGCCTCAACAAGGATGCACGAAATTTTCATTCAAAATTCATTCCGAATAATCCTCGTTCTGAAAAAGTAATAAAGGCGTTTGAATTTGAAATTTCATTTACGCGCCATAGAGCATCTGACAAACGTAACGCACCTCGTTGCGAGGAATTTTCGTTTTTCCGAATATTTCTCGCCTCGCATCGACGCATCGGAATCATTGTACGTTGTCGTATTCAAATGCATGAGACTCTCGTCACGCCCTCGCATCGCAGTCTCGCAGTATTGTATTTCGGTCTTATGTTTCTCAAGTAAGCAGAGCGTAAAGTAGACGTACAGAAGGTTGCGCTCCAGACGAGAATTAAAAGCAGCCTTAAGACCCCTAGAAAAATCCGCAGGGGGAATGCTTGTTACCAGGACCGTTCCTGAAAGCTAGTATTCGTTGGGGAGTGCCGCCCCCACGTACCCGAGGAAATTGAGGACATCACGGAATATGACCCTGAACCAATTATGGACTACGATTCGACCGATTAACCAAAATTGACGCCTTGGGCTGGCGGATATGATGTTTTGGACCTAGTTGCGTCACACGGTAGCACCGAGGTGACACTTGAGTGTGAACGGCTCCAATCTAACGATCGTACCGTCTCCGTCCCGGTAAAACCTTGGCAGGCCTCGGAGTACGTTCGAAGCTCGCACCATTGGGTTGGTGGTGTAGGTTCGGTTGAGACGAACTCCCGATGAGCGCCGGTCTGGCCCTGAGCACCTGTCCCCATCAGGGCTGGTGCCAACCCTCGCATGGCCTCCCTGCTCAGCAAAGATAACCATGGGACCAATAAGGCGACTACACACACGGGTGGAGATAGCGGCTCCGAGGAGGGACCCATAAGAAATGATAGCAAACAAATTATACACAAAAGAAAATATGTCAGAACAGAAACATTCGAAAACGGATGGACGAAAAGTAGGGAATCTGGTACAACCAGAAATTTTAACAGCATTTGGGCGCAGCAAGAAAAGAAAAAAAAAGAACAAACCCTCTCGCAACCTGGAAGAGACGAACACACGGTAGAGAAAGGCGAAACGGTTGAGAAACCTATGATTGTTGGCATCACCACTGAAGCGACTGAAGCACGGGACACAAATAAAGAAATCCCTGCACGGCAGACACGGAGCACTTCAATTATCATGGATCGTGCAGAAGAAGAGCGGCTATACCGTAAAGCAGAAAGGGTTATTAAACGCATCAACGCACAAACGAACCTTAGCAAAGAGGTTAAAAACGGAGTTCTGGAGTTGGATGACTTCCTAACCCGAATAGGTCGTTATAGACGAAGGTGGCTAAAGGCAGAGGAAGAGCAACAGGCTAATTCATTTGACAGCGCAGTAGTCGTCCCGATTTCTACTGCCACCAAAAGGTTGGCCTGCAGCCCAATCAGAGGGGATCGATATAAACGGAGGAAAGACGAGGGCAGAACGCCGAACGATCAAATCGCGATTGAGGAGCTAGCTGCCAAGAAGGCAGCTAAGAAAGCGGCCCTAAAGTTCAAAATTGATAAACCTCCACAGGAACCGACATGCAATGAATCATCGCAGATAACCCAAGAAACTAAGATTAAGAAGCGTCGAAAACCCATTGGGCAGGCACTGCTGGTTAAACCCACCGACGGTAGATCCTATGCGGATGTTCTGCGAGAAATCAAGGGAGCGGTACAACCCGAAGACATACAAACTGCAATAAAAGCTGTACGGCCAACTTGCTCGGGGGATTTACTTGTTGAGTTCGGATCAGATGCAAACAATAAAGACGCGTTCCTTGACGCAGTCAAAAGAGTCCTTGGAGAGAAGGCAACTGTAGCCTAACTCGAGCCTAAGGCCACACTGGAAATTAGAGACATTGACTGCGTTACGGATCTGCCCGAAATAGAAGACGCCTTAAAACGCGACTTCCCCGTACTAGGCGTGACGAAAGTCAGGCTGGCCAAACCAAACACCAGGGGTCAACGCATGGCCATAATCGACCTCACAGAGAGGGAAGCAGAACAGCTTTTGAAGCAGGGCAAAATTAGAATAGGGTGGGTTATTTGTTGGATACGGCGAAGGGCCATTCCCCTTCGGTCTTTCAAGCGCTTCGAATACGGTCATACCGCACAGACTTGTAATGGAACTGACCGAAGCTCCTTGTGCTACAATTGCAGTAAGACAGGGCATAAAAAGAAGGAATACACAGACGAGTCAGGAGGAGTATAACCAGGAGTATAACAAGTTTGCCAGGAGTATAACCCCAAACCAGATGATTTGAAACATATTCCAGGCACAGGGAAGTGTCGGGTCTTCCAAGAAGCCCTAACCAAGGCAAAAGCGCTTCTGCAATGATTCGTATACTTCAAATCAATCTACATCGAAGCATCATCGCCCAAGACCTACTGGAACAGTTTGCGAGAGACAGGCAAGCTGATTTACTACTGCTGAGCGAGCAACATCACACCAGAAACTCACCAACATGGCATCCTGACGAATCCAGTACAGCCGCCATCTGGGTTCGGAACAGTGCTCACCTACAAGTGCAGGATCAGGGACGAGGAGATGGTTTCGTTTGGGTTCGGTGTTCGAGAACTACACTCTTCAGTGTATACATAACTCCGAACGAATCGTTGTCGTCCTTTCAACTTAGGCTCAATGCTTTGGAAGACGCTGTTTCGAGTATTGAGGGCCATGTGCTCGTCGGAGGTGACTTCAACGCAAAGTGAATCGATTGGGGCATGCCCCAATCAGATGCTCGCGGCAAACGGATCGTGGACATGGCAGCACGAACTGGGCTCGTCGTAATGAACACAGGCCACACCCCTACTTTCCGTCGATGGGGTTGCGTCGGCACCATACCTGATGTGACATTCGCCTCGGAGTGCCTAGCACAATCAGTTAAAACTTGGAGAGTGCTAGAAGATTACTCGACCAGTGATCACCAGTACATAGCTCTGGAGATCCATCACGGTGCTTCCCGAAGACCACGCGTTTGTTCTTCTGCACTCCGGTGGAATACTGAGAAAGTGGATATTGAGAAGTTTGTTGAAGTGCTTATGGCACGATCACCACTTTCGGAAGTAACCCTAGAGGACGGAGAACCTGCGGGAAGAGATGTCGTTAGCTCAACTATGAGAATCATTACAGCCGCCTGCAGGTCTTCAATGTCCCTACGAAGACCTCGGCATAGCAAGCCTCCAGTATACTGGTGGTCACCTGAAAACGAAGGGAGTGTCACAAACTACGACGCAGGACACAGCGAGCTCAAACCCGGGAAGAGGCATGTATCCGATGAGCTGCTTACAAGTCATCTAGAAAATGCCTCCGTACACTTATCAAAAGCAGCAAGGCCAGTAGCTGGCAAAACCTAGTCGACGACGTGAACAGAGACCCATGGGGTCTGGGATACAAAACAGTAATGCGGAAGCTCGGTGTCCAAAGGTCACCTCACTCATACGAGGCAGAAAAGATGGACGAAATCGTGCAGGCTCTCTTCCCCATCCATCCCACCATCGTTGAAGCCGTTCACTATGAAACACCAACGAAAATTCCATTTTCCACGAAGATAGAATTGGAGAAAGCAGTCTTGTCTATGAAGGCCAGAAAGGCTCCAGGACCAGATGGGATTCCAGCAGAGGTGCTACAAATGGTCTTCCGCTTTTCCCCTGACCTGCTCCTCCACATGTTCAACGCATGTCTGCGCGAAGGGCTGTTCCCAGAGTGCTTGAAGGTGGCGAGACTTGTGCTCATTACGAAGGGAAAAGGGGGTCCCGAGTCGCTAGCTGCATACCGCCCACTGTGTATGCTTGACACGGCCGGAAAAGTTTTTGAAAAACTTATCAGGGGAAGACTCGCTGACGTGATTCGTATTGCCGGGGATCTATCTCCACGGCTGTATGGCTTCAGAGTAGGCCGCTCCACCATCGATGCAATTGGAGAAGTAGTGAGCGCGGTCCAACGTGCGGAGTCTCACAGTGTTTCCATACGACGGGTCGTCCTACTGGTTACTCTGGATGTCCGAAATGCATTTAACAGCGCTAGATGGGTAGATATTCTGGAAGCGCTAGAAAATCGTTTTCAAGTACCAGTGTACCTGATGCGGATTCTCAGGAATTATTTGAAGGACCGCAGTACTTTACGACTCGAAGGAGCGTAGGCGAAGTACAAATCTTATTTCAGGTGTCGCTCAGGGCTCTATCCTTGGCCCGGACCTGTGGGACATCTCCTACGATGGACTCTTGCAGCTTGAACTGCCGGATGAGTCAGGTTTGATCGGCTATGCGGACAATATCGCGGCGCTGGTCACTGGACGCACAGTAGACCATGCGCAACTCTGACTCAATACGTTAATGTGGAGGGTAATGGACTGGATGACCGCTCACGGATTCAAGCTGACACTGGAAAAAACCGAAGTGGTCATCCTAACGAAGAAGAGAATCCCCAGAGTACGGCCTATCAGTATAGGGGACGAGCTGGTCGAATCGAAATCAGCAGTAAAGTACCTGGGCGTCCTGATAGACTCGAAGATGAGTTTTTCCCAACAAATCAGGGCAGTAGCTGACAAAGCTGCAGCGCGTGTGACGGCACTCACCCGATTAATGGCCAACATAGGGGGGCCCACCACATCAAGGAGACGACTCTTAATGAGCGTTGTTCAGTCACTTCTACTCTACGGATCAGAACTGTGGGGCGACGCTCTCAGTAAGGAGGTACACCGGAAGCGGTTGGCACAGGTGCAGAGACCAGGAGCATTGCGAATCACAGGGGTGATACCCATCACCCTCCTTGCCAGAGAGCGCAGAAGTATTTATCTGCGCAGAGGCAAAGATCGAAGAGAATAGATCACCAGGGAAGAGAGACGTCCTCTCTCAGCGATTGGCAACAGTATTGGGAGCAAGAAACACGGGGAAGGTGGACTGCACGTCTGATCCCTGACCTGAGGCCGTGGTTCAGTCGAGTGCATGGTGAGACCGATTTCTACTTGACCCAGCTCTTAAGCGGGCACGGTTGTTTTCGGTCCTACCTGTACAAAATTGACAGAGCAAGGTCTCCTAGCTGTGTGTTTTGTGCAGGGGAACCGGATGACGCCTGTCACACATTCTTCTACTGCAAAAGGTGGAGCCAGCAGCGAGGGGTCCTACTCAGCGAAATCGGAGAGCTCTGTCCGGAAACTATCGTCAGAGTAATCCTGAAAACAGTTGACAATTGGAATCGCGTGGCGCAATATGCTCGGGCAGTGCTGATATTGAAAAAAGTTTTATTGGAGCGCTGGGAGGCATCGGGGATGGATGGATCTCTTTTCTAGCAGCATCTAGCATCCTTCCTTTCCCTTCCTTCCCGTTAGAGAAGAGATTCCCATAATCCGAAGGCGCCTCTAAGCGTAGGAACACGAAGCCTAGCCCGAAGTAATGTGCCAAACGGTTCCAGGCTAGGTTCTCAGGTTGACAGGGGAGGTGTTTAGTGGGTAGTCCAAAATCATTTTGCGTCTGGGAGTCCCACACTGAGGGCGTAAAAAGCCTTCACCTCCCTACCACAAAAAGAGTCATGTTGGAAATCTGCATAAATCTGCATTTAATTGAAAATATTTCATTACAAATCATTTGTGGCGATTTTACATAAACATTTCGTAATTCAGTAGAGAATTTAATATACAAAACGACATTTTGATTTATGATATGCAGTAATAAATCAATATTCACTATTTTTTTATTTTTTAAGTTAAGTTTTAGTTTCTAAATCTGACAGCCGGGTAACATTACAGTTGTCATGTAATTAATGTACAAGAATGGATACACTCTTCAATTTAATATTGAAATTCTAGTGAAATTGGTCCATGGACCATGTATTTCATCCAGTAAACTATAATTAAAAAGGTAAACAACGCGTACAATTACTATTGCAACGTAATTAATTTTTTAAACATATTTATCAAGCTTGGAGTAGATTTAACATAAGCTGGAGATTATAGTGTCCCCGGTCTTCTTTCGGCTGCAGCCGATAAATAATCCAACGTCCAGCATCTGTCAAAGTTTTATGTGGTGGGCGGAGTTTAAGTCCTCGGAACATGATATTCGTGCAGAGTTACCATCCTTCTTGGCCAGTGCCGAAAGAGCCAGGCCAATATGTTTGGTAGCATAACCGAAACGAGGTTAAAAAAAAATCTTGTTAAGATCTTCGTGTATCCATGGGGAGGGCAACGTTTTTGATAACGGGGCGTTTCCGTAATTCCCTTAATTTACTGATGTTGTAACAAACTCACTTCCACTTAAAGACTACATCAGAAGGTTATTCATATGAAGGGATAAAAATTTGATCAATCAGTTGTTTAATTTCTACTAGATCGGAGTGTTAAAATATTCATAAATGCATTTATAAAGAACTTAGTTACAATTTGTGCCCCAATATTAGTAACTTTATACTGATAATGGAGAAGACAAGAGGTTGGGAATGTAAACTCCACATCAAAATTATTTCCTGAAGAATTAATTTCTCCTCTCTCAAAGCACTGGCGAAATTGAAACTTTAGCTGATGTGAAGCTAACACTTAGCTAATGAAATGTGTTTAAATAATTGACTACGTAGTCAATCTCATGAGTAAAGTTGATGAGACGCAGCACTGCTAAATATAAGCCATGGGCATAATTTTAAACATAACCTACCAAGTTAAGTGTTAGTTTCATAGGCCAGTTTTATTTGAATTCACATATTTAAAACAGATAAAAAAGAATGTAGGGACCCCGTAGCAAAAATAAATTTTCCAAGATTAATGTTGTCTACGTAGTCAATCTCATGAGCAAAGTTAATGAGAAGCGGCACTGCTAAATATAAGCCATGGGCATAATTTTAAATACAACCTACCAAGTTAATACCATCTTATTTGAATTCAAATATTCAAAATAAATAAAAAAAGAATGTGGGAACCCCGTAGCAAAAATAATTGTTTTAAGATTAATCTTGTCTAGTGGCTGTCAGTTTGAAACACGAATGCGACCGAGTGTAAGATATAGAGAGGCCCTATCAGTG
This sequence comes from Stratiomys singularior, assembly GCA_954870665.1. Taxonomy (NCBI): domain Eukaryota; kingdom Metazoa; phylum Arthropoda; class Insecta; order Diptera; family Stratiomyidae; genus Stratiomys; species Stratiomys singularior. The sequence continues at coordinate 6,136,321 of OX940882.1, read as the reverse complement.
TACATGAACGTGCGTGAGCGTCCGAAGTTTTATGCTTACCTTTTTTTCATCTCATAAGTTGTGCAAATGTTCGGCTCCATTCGTTCCTGCCATTCACGTCACATGCAACATGATATCCTAAATTTTATCAAACTTTCAATGTTTTCAACGCAATTAGAATCACAATATACTTAAAATTCACAGTGTACATCAATCAAACCATGCAATTAATGTACAATTGGAAAAAATATGAAAACTACATTCCTGAATCACTTAAAAACAGCTGAAAATGCATTAATTTTACATCTTTTATAGAGGGCATATATTTGCCATGCAATGGGAAATTATCCATGAATAGCACTAACGACGCTTAAACATAAATGTTAGAACATATAATTTCTTACTTACCAGTTTGAACATAAATCTAAAACATTTTCATGCATGAAATGTAAAAACAATACATTATTTACATTTTACAAAATCTTCGGCTACCTTCGGTTTAAAATTTTCCAGTGAGTTAACATTACAGTTAGAAAAGCAATTTCTGTAAAGGAATGGTCACAGTTATTACTTGGTTGTTGAAAATATTATCAAACCGTTCGCTGAATCATGCACTTTAAACAGTCAAGTTTAATAAAAACTGCGAAAACGCTTATATTTCTAATTCTCAATTAGCATACGGATGTGCTCATTAATGACATTGACATCGAAATTATAGATTTCAAAATATTTTGTTATTGCATTGATATCAGCTTAATGAGTAGTGTCCATGGGTAGCATAAATTTGTTAATGATGGGGCACCTAATGTGATATTTTTTCTTAATTTTATAGGTTTAAGGACGGAATATTATTGATGAGTATTTTAATTATAAAATGCGAATGAATACATTACATGTGCTCGAATTACAGCAAGCTAATTTGTAATGTTTGTGATAATAGTGTAAATCGTGAAGCCCACGCTTCAAATCGTGTTGAAAACGTGAGCCTACGCATTTAAGCTACCGGTAATTTTTTTGAGTAAGTGTTGGTGAATTTGTGTTAATATGCGTCAATTTTGGGTGAAATCGGACAAAAATATGGACCTCAGACCTCCCTCTACCTTATTTCGGAAGAAAATTAAAAATTTCGATTGTCTTTCACTCGTTTTCGTCGTTTCGCTGATGGCAAACCCAACTTCAGCTGATTTTTGATAGAATCGTGTCAAAGACATTTGTGTTTTGTCTTGTGGGAGAACCCAGTGGGAATCATTGTGGGATATAAAATCACACAATGGTAAATTGTATGTCATGTATAAATCCCACAAACTGATTATGATTGACTTGGCTGGATCATGTATTTAATTTCCAAAGAGATATTCATGACTTTTTACAAATTTGCGGAAACTTTTCAGGAGTGTTAATCTTTCAATAACGTGCAACTGCAAGTGAGGTGAAAAAGTGAAGTATAACACGGAACGACAGGACGTCCAGATTAAAGTTAAAAATAACGATGATACAGTGTTTTACCTTCATGAATGCTCTTACCTTCATGAATGCATAATGCTCTGTATATGTATACGCATTCAAATTGTATGTACTCACTGTTGCTTAATTCTAGGATTCAGAACTTTATGCAATGGAATATTGCATACATTTAGGGTAAAGATTAATTGTAATTTTCTTACATTTAAGTTCAACATGTGCAGATCGAATTTGAAAACAATACAATTTGTAAATAAACAAATTTTATTGATGTGTACATGTACTTGACTATTGGCACACGAAAATTATTGATATAGCATGTAATGGGTTTACGATGTGTTTGGTCAGCAGAAGACTACACTCATCGATTCACATGTGCTAGTAACATTATTGAATATTGATCGTTTTTTTATTAAGTGGGTTAAAGTCCTGCTGAGTTAAAGGCAACTAGATATTATGTTAGTGTTAAGTAAATTAGGACATAAGTGATTTTAAATAGTATTTAAGCAGAAGAATTCGAAAAATAAAGAGAATGGAAGTTGAAGTTAAGTTGAGTTCACTCTTACTAACCATAATAAATCACGACTAGTATTCGACATCTATGATGGACGATATGTGGCCACACTATCTGCGATACAACCGCTTGTTAGGGTAATCCAACAATCTAACTTCCTTTAACTTTAACTTGTTAAGACATTCTCGTTACGTTGCGATGCGTTATTGCTCGGCAATCCTGATCTATTACAGTAGGTCAGTACAATAACATGAAAACTCTGGTGACCACGTATATGCTCCACTGGAAATTAAATTATGTGGGGATCAGAAAATTTCAGGACTATTTTATTAAAGAAATGATCTACGATTCGAGTGCGCAACCAAATACGCCGCGCAACACAATTAAGTAGCACTTGGAAATTATCGCAGGAAGCGGTAGCCTTTGCGAAGAATAAAGGCCCAGATACAATACTGCGTGACGGCGATGTGAGAACGCGATGCGATTCTCGCTGGTTGTCGCGCAACGCATTCAATTTACGATGCAAGCGATGCGAGGAAGAATAATATTCATATGACAAATGTCAAATTGGTGACGTTTGAAATGAAATTGGAAAAAAAAATGTTTTGATTTTTTTTAAATTTGAAATTGGAATTTTTCGTCGTTTGGCGAATAATAGCCTCAACAAGGATGCACGAAATTTTCATTCAAAATTCATTCCAAATAATCCTCGTTCTGAAAAAGTAATAAAGGCGTTTGAATTTGAAATTTCATTTACGCGCCATAGAGCATCTGACAAACGTAACGCACCTCGTTGCGAGGAATTTTCGTTTTTCCGAATATTTCTCGCCTCGCATCGACGCATCGGAATCATTGTACGTTGTCGTATTCAAATGCATGAGACTCTCGTCACGCCCTCGCATCGCAGTCTCGCAGTATTGTATTTCGGTCTTATGTTTCTCAAGTAAGCAGAGCGTAAAGTAGACGTACAGAAGGTTGCGCTCCAGACGAGAATTAAAAGCAGCCTTAAGACCCCTAGAAAAATCCGCAGGGGGAATGCTTGTTACCAGGACCGTTCCTGAAAGCTAGTATTCGTTGGGGAGTGCCGCCCCCACGTACCCGAGGAAATTGAGGACATCACGGAATATGACCCTGAACCAATTATGGACTACGATTCGACCGATTAACCAAAATTGACGCCTTGGGCTGGCGGATATGATGTTTTGGACCTAGTTGCGTCACACGGTAGCACCGAGGTGACACTTGAGTGTGAACGGCTCCAATCTAACGATCGTACCGTCTCCGTCCCGGTAAAACCTTGGCAGGCCTCGGAGTACGTTCGAAGCTCGCACCATTGGGTTGGTGGTGTAGGTTCGGTTGAGACGAACTCCCGATGAGCGCCGGTCTGGCCCTGAGCACCTGTCCCCATCAGGGCTGGTGCCAACCCTCGCATGGCCTCCCTGCTCAGCAAAGATAACCATGGGACCAATAAGGCGACTACACACACGGGTGGAGATAGCGGCTCCGAGGAGGGACCCATAAGAAATGATAGCAAACAAATTATACACAAAAGAAAATATGTCAGAACAGAAACATTCGAAAACGGATGGACGAAAAGTAGGGAATCTGGTACAACCAGAAATTTTAACAGCATTTGGGCGCAGCAAGAAAAGAAAAAAAAAGAACAAACCCTCTCGCAACCTGGAAGAGACGAACACACGGTAGAGAAAGGCGAAACGGTTGAGAAACCTATGATTGTTGGCATCACCACTGAAGCGACTGAAGCACGGGACACAAATAAAGAAATCCCTGCACGGCAGACACGGAGCACTTCAATTATCATGGATCGTGCAGAAGAAGAGCGGCTATACCGTAAAGCAGAAAGGGTTATTAAACGCATCAACGCACAAACGAACCTTAGCAAAGAGGTTAAAAACGGAGTTCTGGAGTTGGATGACTTCCTAACCCGAATAGGTCGTTATAGACGAAGGTGGCTAAAGGCAGAGGAAGAGCAACAGGCTAATTCATTTGACAGCGCAGTAGTCGTCCCGATTTCTACTGCCACCAAAAGGTTGGCCTGCAGCCCAATCAGAGGGGATCGATATAAACGGAGGAAAGACGAGGGCAGAACGCCGAACGATCAAATCGCGATTGAGGAGCTAGCTGCCAAGAAGGCAGCTAAGAAAGCGGCCCTAAAGTTCAAAATTGATAAACCTCCACAGGAACCGACATGCAATGAATCATCGCAGATAACCCAAGAAACTAAGATTAAGAAGCGTCGAAAACCCATTGGGCAGGCACTGCTGGTTGAACCCACCGACGGTAGATCCTATGCGGATGTTCTGCGAGAAATCAAGGGAGCGGTACAACCCGAAGACATACAAACTGCAATAAAAGCTGTACGGCCAACTTGCTCGGGGGATTTACTTGTTGAGTTCGGATCAGATGCAAACAATAAAGACGCGTTCCTTGACGCAGTCAAAAGAGTCCTTGGAGAGAAGGCAACTGTAGCCTAACTCGAGCCTAAGGCCACACTGGAAATTAGAGACATTGACTGCGTTACGGATCTGCCCGAAATAGAAGACGCCTTAAAACGCGACTTCCCCGTACTAGGCGTGACGAAAGTCAGGCTGGCCAAACCAAACACCAGGGGTCAACGCATGGCCATAATCGACCTCACAGAGAGGGAAGCAGAACAGCTTTTGAAGCAGGGCAAAATTAGAATAGGGTGGGTTATTTGTTGAATACGGCGAAGGGCCATTCCCCTTCGGTCTTTCAAGCGCTTCGAATACGGTCATACCGCACAGACTTGTAATGGAACTGACCGAAGCTCCTTGTGCTACAATTGCAGTAAGACAGGGCATAAAAAGAAGGAATACACAGACGAGTCAGGAGGAGTATAACCAGGAGTATAACAAGTTTGCCAGGAGTATAACCCCAAACCAGATGATTTGAAACATATTCCAGGCACAGGGAAGTGTCGGGTCTTCCAAGAAGCCCTAACCAAGGCAAAAGCGCTTCTGCAATGATTCGTATACTTCAAATCAATCTACATCGAAGCATCATCGCCCAAGACCTACTGGAACAGTTTGCGAGAGACAGGCAAGCTGATTTACTACTGCTGAGCGAGCAACATCACATCAGAAACTCACCAACATGGCATCCTGACGAATCCAGTACAGCCGCCATCTGGGTTCGGAACAGTGCTCACCTACAAGTGCAGGATCAGGGACGAGGAGATGGTTTCGTTTGGGTTCGGTGTTCGAGAACTACACTCTTCAGTGTATACATAACTCCGAACGAATCGTTCTCGTCCTTTCAACTTAGGCTCAATGCTTTGGAAGACGCTGTTTCGAGTATTGAGGGCCATGTGCTCGTCGGAGGTGACTTCAACGCAAAGTGAATCGATTGGGGCATGCCCCAATCAGATGCTCGCGGCAAACGGATCTTGGACATGGCAGCACGAACTGGGCTCGTCGTAATGAACACAGGCCACACCCCTACTTTCCGTCGATGGGGTTGCGTCGGCACCATACCTGATGTGACATTCGCCTCGGAGTGCCTAGCACAATCAGTTAAAACTTGGAGAGTGCTAGAGGATTACTCGACCAGTGATCACCAGTACATAGCTCTGGAGATCCATCACGGTGCTTCCCGAAGACAACGCGTTTGTTCTTCTGCACTCCGGTGGAATACTGAGAAAGTGGATATTGAGAAGTTTGTTGAAGTGCTTATGGCACGATCACCGCTATCGGAAGTAACGCTAGAGGATGGAGAACCTGCGGGATGAGATGTCGTTAGCTCAACTATGAGAATCATTACAGCCGCCTACAGGTCTTCAATGTCCCTACGAAGACCTCGGCATAGCAAGCCTCCAGTATACTGGTGGTCACCTGAAAACGAAGGGAGTGTCACAAACTACGACGCAGGACACAGCGAGCTCGAACCCGGGAAGAGGCATGTATCCGATGAGCTGCTTACAAGTCATCTAGAAAATGCCTCCGTACACTTATCAAAAGCAGCAAGGCCAGGAGCTGGCAAAAGCTAGTCGACGACGTGAACAGAGACCCATGGAGCCTGGGCTACAAAACAGTAATGCGGAAGCTCGGTGTCCAAAGGTCACCTCACTCATACGAGGCAGAAAAGATGGACGAAATCGTGCAGGCTCTCTTCCCCATCCATCCCACCATCGTTGAAGCCGTTCACTATGAAACACCAATGAAAATTCCATTTTCCACGAAGATAGAATTGGAGAAAGCAGTCTTGTCTATGAAGGCCAGAAAGGCTCCAGGACCAGATGGGATTCCAGCAGAGGTGCTACAAATGGTCTTCCGCTTTTCCCCTGACCTGCTCCTCCACATGTTCAACGCATGTCTGCGCGAAGGGCTGTTCCCAGAGTGCTGGAAGGTGGCGAGACTTGTGCTCATTACGAAGGGAAAAGGGGGTCCCGAGTCGCTAGCTGCATACCGCCCACTGTGTATGCTTGACACGGTCGGAAAAGTTTTTGAAAAACTTATCAGGGGAAGACTCGCTGACGTGATTCGTATTGCCGGGGATCTATCTCCACGGCTGTATGGCTTCAGAGCAGGCCGCTCCACCATCGATGCAATTGGAGAAGTAGTGAGCGCGGTCCAACGTGCGGAGTCTCACAGTGTTTCCATACGACGGGTCGTCCTGCTGGTTACTCTGGATGTCCGAAATGCATTTAACAGCGCTAGATGGGTAGATATTCTGGAAGCGCTAGAAAATCGTTTTCAAGTACCAGTGTACCTGATGCGGATTCTCAGGAATTATTTGAAGGACCGCAGTACTTTACGACTCGAAGGAGCGTAGGCGAAGTACAAATCTTATTTCAGGTGTCGCTCAGGGCTCTATCCTTGGCCCGGACCTGTGGGACATCTCCTACGATGGACTCTTGCAGCTTGAACTGCCGGATGAGTCAGGTTTGATCGGCTATGCGGACAATATCGCGGCGCTGGTCACTGGACGCACAGTAGACCATGCGCAACTCTGACTCAATACGTTAATGTGGAGGGTAATGGACTGGATGACCGCTCACGGATTCAAGCTGACACTGGAAAAAACCGAAGTGGTCATCCTAACGAAGAAGAGAATCCCCAGAGTACGGCCTATCAGTATAGGGGACGAGCTGGTCGAATCGAAATCAGCAGTAAAGTACCTGGGCGTCCTGATAGACTCGAAGATGAGTTTTTCCCAACAAATCAGGGCAGTAGCTGACAAAGCTGCAGCGCGTGTGACGGCACTCACCCGATTAATGGCCAACATAGGGGGGCCCACCACATCAAGGAGACGACTCTTAATGAGCGTTGTTCAGTCACTTCTACTCTACGGATCAGAACTGTGGGGCGACGCTCTCAGTAAGGAGGTACACCGGAAGCGGTTGGCACAGGTGCAGAGACCAGGAGCATTGCGAATCACAGGGGTGATACCCATCACCCTCCTTGCCAGAAAGCGCAGAAGTATTTATCTGCGCAGAGGCAAAGATCGAAGAGAATAGATCACCAGGGAAGAGAGACGTCCTCTCTCAGCGATTGGCAACAGTATTGGGAGCAAGAAACACGGGGAAGGTGGACTGCACGTCTGATCCCTGACCTGAGGCCGTGGTTCAGTCGAGTGCATGGTGAGACCGATTTCTACTTGACCCAGCTCTTAAGCGGGCACGGTTGTTTTCGGTCCTACCTGTACAAAATTGACAGAGCACGGTCTCCTAGCTGTGTGTTTTGTGCAGGGGAACCGGATGACGCCTGTCACACATTCTTCTACTGCAAAAGGTGGAGCCAGCAGCGAGGGGTCCTACTCAGCGAAATCGGAGAGCTCTGTCCGGAAACTATCGTCAGAGTAATCCTGAAAACAGTTGACAATTGGAATCGCGTGGCGCAATATGCTCGGGCAGTGCTGATATTGAAAAAAGTTTTATTGGAGCGCTGGGAGGCATCGGGGATGGATGGATCTCTTTTCTAGCAGCATCTAGCATCCTTCCTTTCCCTTCCTTCCCGTTAGAGAAGAGATTCCTATAATCCGAAGGCGCCTCTAAGCGTAGGAACACGAAGCCTAGCCCGAAGTAATGTGCCAAACGGTTCCAGGCTAGGTTCTCAGGTTGACAGGGGAGGTGTTTAGTGGGTAGTCCAAAATCATTTTGCGTCTGGGAGTCCCACACTGAGGGCGTAAAAAGCCTTCACCTCCCTACCACAAAAAGAGTCATGTTGGAAATCTGCATAAATCTGCATTTAATTGAAAATATTTCATTACAAATCATTTGTGGCGATTTTACATAAACATTTCGTAATTCAGTAGAGAATTTAATATACAAAACGACATTTTGATTTATGATATGCAGTAATAAATCAATATTCACTATTTTTTTATTTTTTAAGTTAAGTTTTAGTTTCTAAATCTGACAGCCGGGTAACATTACAGTTGTCATGTAATTAATGTACAAGAATGGATACACTCTTCAATTTAATATTGAAATTCTAGTGAAATTGGTCCATGGACCATGTATTTCATCCAGTAAACTATAATTAAAAAGGTAAACAACGCGTACAATTACTATTGCAACGTAATTAATTTTTTAAACATATTTATCAAGCTTGGAGTAGATTTAACATAAGCTGGAGATTATAGTGTCCCCGGTCTTCTTTCGGCTGCAGCCGATAAATAATCCAACGTCCAGCATCTGTCAAAGTTTTATGTGGTGGGCGGAGTTTAAGTCCTCGGAACATGATATTCGTGCAGAGTTACCATCCTTCTTGGCCAGTGCCGAAAGAGCCAGGCCAATATGTTTGGTAGCATAACCGAAACGAGGTTAAAAAAAAATCTTGTTAAGATCTTCGTGTATCCATGGGGAGGGCAACGTTTTTGATAACGGGGCGTTTCCGTAATTCCCTTAATTTACTGATGTTGTAACAAACTCACTTCCACTTAAAGACTACATCAGAAGGTTATTCATATGAAGGGATAAAAATTTGATCAATCAGTTGTTTAATTTCTACTAGATCGGAGTGTTAAAATATTCATAAATGCATTTATAAAGAACTTAGTTACAATTTGTGCCCCAATATTAGTAACTTTATACTGATAATGGAGAAGACAAGAGGTTGGGAATGTAAACTCCACATCAAAACTATTTCCTGAAGAATTAATTTCTCCTCTCTCAAAGCACTGGCGAAATTGAAACTTTAGCTGATGTGAAGCTAACACTTAGCTAATGAAATGTGTTTAAATAATTGACTACGTAGTCAATCTCATGAGTAAAGTTGATGAGACGCAGCACTGCTAAATATAAGCCATGGGCATAATTTTAAACATAACCTACCAAGTTAAGTGTTAGTTTCATAGGCCAGTTTTATTTGAATTCACATATTTAAAACAGATAAAAAAGAATGTAGGGACCCCGTAGCAAAAATAAATTTTCCAAGATTAATGTTGTCTACGTAGTCAATCTCATGAGCAAAGTTAATGAGAAGCGGCACTGCTAAATATAAGCCATGGGCATAATTTTAAATACAACCTACCAAGTTAATACCATCTTATTTGAATTCAAATATTCAAAATAAATAAAAAAAGAATGTGGGAACCCCGTAGCAAAAATAATTGTTTTAAGATTAATCTTGTCTAGTGGCTGTCAGTTTGAAACACGAATGCGACCGAGTGTAAGATATAGAGAGGCCCTATCAGTGTACATGAACGTGCGTGAGCGTCCGAAGTTTTATGCTTACCTTTTTTTCATCTCATAAGTTGTGCAAATGTTCGGCTCCATTCGTTCCTGCCATTCACGTCACATGCAACATGATATCCTAAATTTTATCAAACTTTCAATGTTTTCAACGCAATTAGAATCACAATATACTTAAAATTCACAGTGTACATCAATCAAACCATGCAATTAATGTACAATTGGAAAAAATATGAAAACTACATTCCTGAATCACTTAAAAACAGCTGAAAATGCATTAATTTTACATCTTTTATAGAGGGCATATATTTGCCATGCAATGGGAAATTATCCATGAATAGCACTAACGACGCTTAAACATAAATGTTAGAACATATAATTTCTTACTTACCAGTTTGAACATAAATCTAAAACATTTTCATGCATGAAATGTAAAAACAATACATTATTTACATTTTACAAAATCTTCGGCTACCTTCGGTTTAAAATTTTCCAGTGAGTTAACATTACAGTTAGAAAAGCAATTTCTGTAAAGGAATGGTCACAGTTATTACTTGGTTGTTGAAAATATTATCAAACCGTTCGCTGAATCATGCACTTTAAACAGTCAAGTTTAATAAAAACTGCGAAAACGCTTATATTTCTAATTCTCAATTAGCATACGGATGTGCTCATTAATGACATTGACAACGAAATTATAGATTTCAAAATATTTTGTTATTGCATTGATATCAGCTTAATGAGTAGTGTCCATGGGTAGCATAAATTTGTTAATGATGGGGCACCTAATGTGATATTTTTTCTTAATTTTATAGGTTTAAGGACGGAATATTATTGATGAGTATTTTAATTATAAAATGCGAATGAATACATTACATGTGCTCGAATTACAGCAAGCTAATTTGTAATGTTTGTGATAATAGTGTAAATCGTGAAGCCCACGCTTCAAATCGTGTTGAAAACGTGAGCCTACGCATTTAAGCTACCGGTAATTTTTTTGAGTAAGTGTTGGTGAATTTGTGTTAATATGCGTCAATTTTGGGTGAAATCGGACAAAAATATGGACCTCAGACCTCCCTCTACCTTATTTCGGAAGAAAATTAAAAATTTCGATTGTCTTTCACTCGTTTTCGTCGTTTCGCTGATGGCAAACCCAACTTCAGCTGATTTTTGATAGAATCGTGTCAAAGACATTTGTGTTTTGTCTTGTGGGAGAACCCAGTGGGAATCATTGTGGGATATAAAATCACACAATGGTAAATTGTATGTCATGTATAAATCCCACAAACTGATTATGATTGACTTGGCTGGATCATGTATTTAATTTCCAAAGAGATATTCATGACTTTTTACAAATTTGCGGAAACTTTTCAGGAGTGTTAATCTTTCAATAACGTGCAACTGCAAGTGAGGTGAAAAAGTGAAGTATAACACGGAACGACAGGACGTCCAGATTAAAGTTAAAAATAACGATGATACAGTGTTTTACCTTCATGAATGCTCTTACCTTCATGAATGCATAATGCTCTGTATATGTATACGCATTCAAATTGTATGTACTCGCTGTTGCTTAATTCTAGGATTCAGAACTTTATGCAATGGAATATTGCATACATTTAGGGTAAAGATTAATTGTAATTTTCTTACATTTAAGTTCAACATGTGCAGATCGAATTTGAAAACAATACAATTTGTAAATAAACAAATTTTATTGATGTGTACATGTACTTGACTATTGGCACACGAAAATTATTGATATAGCATGTAATGGGTTTACGATGTGTTTGGTCAGCAGAAGACTACACTCATCGATTCACATGTGCTAGTAACATTATTGAATATTGATCGTTTTTTTTATTAAGTGGGTTAAAGTCCTGCTGAGTTAAAGGCAACTAGATATTATGTTAGTGTTAAGTAAATTAGGACATAAGTGATTTTTAATAGTATTTAAGCAGAAGAATTCGAAAAATAAAGAGAATGGAAGTTGAAGTTAAGTTGAGTTCACTCTTACTAACCATAATAAATCACGACTAGTATTCGACATCTATGATGGACGATATGTGGCCACACTATCTGCGATACAACCGCTTGTTAGGGTAATCCAACAATCTAACTTCCTTTAACTTTAACTTGTTAAGACATTCTCGTTACGTTGCGATGCGTTATTGCTCGGCAATCCTGATCTATTACAGTAGGTCAGTACAATAACATGAAAACTCTGGTGACCACGTATATGCTCCACTGGAAATTAAATTATGTGGGGATCAGAAAATTTCAGGACTATTTTATTAAAGAAATGATCTACGATTCGAGTGCGCAACCAAATACGCCGCGCAACACAATTAAGTAGCACTTGGAAATTATCGCAGGAAGCGGTAGCCTTTGCGAAGAATAAAGGCCCAGATACAATACTGCGTGACGGCGATGTGAGAACGCGATGCGATTCTCGCTGGTTGTCGCGCAACGCATTCAATTTACGATGCAAGCGATGCGAGGAAGAATAATATTCATATGACAAATGTCAAATTGGTGACGTTTGAAATGAAATTGGAAAAAAAAATGTTTTGATTTTTTTTAAATTTGAAATTGGAATTTTTCGTCGTTTGGCGAATAATAGCCTCAACAAGGATGCACGAAATTTTCATTCAAAATTCATTCCGAATAATCCTCGTTCTGAAAAAGTAATAAAGGCGTTTGAATTTGAAATTTCATTTACGCGCCATAGAGCATCTGACAAACGTAACGCACCTCGTTGCGAGGAATTTTCGTTTTTCCGAATATTTCTCGCCTCGCATCGACGCATCGGAATCATTGTACGTTGTCGTATTCAAATGCATGAGACTCTCGTCACGCCCTCGCATCGCAGTCTCGCAGTATTGTATTTCGGCCTTATGTTTCTCAAGTAAGCAGAGCGTAAAGTAGACGTACAGAAGGTTGCGCTCCAGACGAGAATTAAAAGCAGCCTTAAGACCCCTAGAAAAATCCGCAGGGGGAATGCTTGTTACCAGGACCGTTCCTGAAAGCTAGTATTCGTTGGGGAGTGCCGCCCCCACGTACCTGAGGAAATTGAGGACATCACGGAATATGACCCTGAACCAATTATGGACTACGATTCGACCGATTAACCAAAATTGACGCCTTGGGCTGGCGGATATGATGTTTTGGACCTAGTTGCGTCACACGGTAGCACCGAGGTGACACTTGAGTGTGAACGGCTCCAATCTAACGATCATACCGTCTCCGTCCCGGTAAAACCTTGGCAGGCCTCGGAGTACGTTCGAAGCTCGCACCATTGAGTTGGTGGTGTAGGTTCGGTTGAGACGAACTCCCGATGAGCGCCGGTCTGGCCCTGAGCACCTGTCCCCATCAGGGCTGGTGCCAACCCTCGCATGGCCTCCCTGCTCAGCAAAGATAACCATGGGACCAATAAGGCGACTACACACACGGGTGGAGATAGCGGCTCCGAGGAGGGACCCATAAGAAATGATAGCAAACAAATTATGCACAAAAGAAAATATGTCAGAACAGAAACATTCGAAAACGGATGGACGAAAAGTAGGGAATCTGGTACAACCAGAAATTTTAACAGCATTTGGGCGCAGCAAGAAAAGAAAAAAAAAAGAACAAACCCTCTCGCAACCTGGAAGAGACGAACACACGGTAGAGAAAGGCGAAACGGTTGAGAAACCTATGATTGTTGGCATCACCACTGAAGCGACTGAAGCACGGGACACAAATAAAGAAATCCCTGCACGGCAGACACGGAGCACTTCAATTATCATGGATCGTGCAGAAGAAGAGCGGCTATACCGTAAAGCAGAAAGGGTTATTAAACGCATCAACGCACAAACGAACCTTAGCAAAGAGGTTAAAAACGGAGTTCTGGAGTTGGATGACTTCCTAACCCGAATAGGTCGTTATAGACGAAGGTGGCTAAAGGCAGAGGAAGAGCAACAGGCTAATTCATTTGACAGCGCAGTAGTCGTCCCGATTTCTACTGCCACCAAAAGGTTGGCCTGCAGCCCAATCAGAGGGGATCGATATAAACGGAGGAAAGACGAGGGCAGAACGCCGAACGATCAAATCGCGATTGAGGAGCTAGCTGCCAAGAAGGCAGCTAAGAAAGCGGCCCTAAAGTTCAAAATTGATAAACCTCCACAGGAACCGACATGCAATGAATCATCGCAGATAACCCAAGAAACTAAGATTAAGAAGCGTCGAAAACCCATTGGGCAGGCACTGCTGGTTAAACCCACCGACGGTAGATCCTATGCGGATGTTCTGCGAGAAATCAAGGGAGCGGTACAACCCGAAGACATACAAACTGCAATAAAAGCTGTACGGCCAACTTGCTCGGGGGATTTACTTGTTGAGTTCGGATCAGATGCAAACAATAAAGACGCGTTCCTTGACGCAGTCAAAAGAGTCCTTGGAGAGAAGGCAACTGTAGCCTAACTCGAGCCTAAGGCCACACTGGAAATTAGAGACATTGACTGCGTTACGGATCTGCCCGAAATAGAAGACGCCTTAAAACGCGACTTCCCCGTACTAGGCGTGACGAAAGTCAGGCTGGCCAAACCAAACACCAGGGGTCAACGCATGGCCATAATCGACCTCACAGAGAGGGAAGCAGAACAGCTTTTGAAGCAGGGCAAAATTAGAATAGGGTGGGTTATTTGTTGGATACGGCGAAGGGCCATTCCCCTTCGGTCTTTCAAGCGCTTCGAATACGGTCATACCGCACAGACTTGTAATGGAACTGACCGAAGCTCCTTGTGCTACAATTGCAGTAAGACAGGGCATAAAAAGAAGGAATACACAGACGAGTCAGGAGGAGTATAACCAGGAGTATAACAAGTTTGCCAGGAGTATAACCCCAAACCAGATGATTTGAAACATATTCCAGGCACAGGGAAGTGTCGGGTCTTCCAAGAAGCCCTAACCAAGGCAAAAGCGCTTCTGCAATGATTCGTATACTTCAAATCAATCTACATCGAAGCATCATCGCCCAAGACCTACTGGAACAGTTTGCGAGAGACAGGCAAGCTGATTTACTACTGCTGAGCGAGCAACATCACACCAGAAACTCACCAACATGGCATCCTGACGAATCCAGTACAGCCGCCATCTGGGTTCGGAACAGTGCTCACCTACAAGTGCAGGATCAGGGACGAGGAGATGGTTTCGTTTGGGTTCGGTGTTCGAGAACTACACTCTTCAGTGTATACATAACTCCGAACGAATCGTTGTCGTCCTTTCAACTTAGGCTCAATGCTTTGGAAGACGCTGTTTCGAGTATTGAGGGCCATGTGCTCGTCGGAGGTGACTTCAACGCAAAGTGAATCGATTGGGGCATGCCCCAATCAGATGCTCGCGGCAAACGGATCTTGGACATGGCAGCACGAACTGGGCTCGTCGTAATGAACACAGGCCACACCCCTACTTTCCGTCGATGGGGTTGCGTCGGCACCATACCTGATGTGACATTCGCCTCGGAGTGCCTAGCACAATCAGTTAAAACTTGGAGAGTGCTAGAAGATTACTCGACCAGTGATCACCAGTACATAGCTCTGGAGATCCATCACGGTGCTTCCCGAAGACAACGCGTTTGTTCTTCCGCACTCCGGTGGAATACTGAGAAAGTGGATATTGAGAAGTTTGTTGAAGTGCTTATGGCACGATCACCGCTATCGGAAGTAACGCTAGAGGATGGAGAACCTGCGGGATGAGATGTCGTTAGCTCAACTATGAGAATCATTACAGCCGCCTACAGGTCTTCAATGTCCCTACGAAGACCTCGGCATAGCAAGCCTCCAGTATACTGGTGGTCACCTGAAAACGAAGGGAGTGTCACAAACTACGACGCAGGACACAGCGAGCTCGAACCCGGGAAGAGGCATGTATCCGATGAGCTGCTTACAAGTCATCTAGAAAATGCCTCCGTACACTTATCAAAAGCAGCAAGGCCAGTAGCTGGCAAAACCTAGTCGGCGACGTGAACAGGGACCCATGGAGCCTGGGCTACAAAACAGTAATGCGGAAGCTCGGTGTCCAAAGGTCACCTCACTCATACGAGGCAGAAAAGATGGACGAAATCGTGCAGGCTCTCTTCCCCATCCATCCCACCATCGTTGAAGCCGTTCACTATGAAACACCAATGAAAATTCCATTTTCCACGAAGATAGAATTGGAGAAAGCAGTCTTGTCTATGAAGGCCAGAAAGGCTCCAGGACCAGATGGGATTCCAGCAGAGGTGCTACAAATGGTCTTCCGCTTTTCCCCTGACCTGCTCCTCCACATGTTCAACGCATGTCTGCGCGAAGGGCTGTTCCCAGAGTGCTGGAAGGTGGCGAGACTTGTGCTCATTACGAAGGGAAAAGGGGGTCCCGAGTCGCTAGCTGCATACCGCCCACTGTGTATGCTTGACACGGTCGGAAAAGTTTTTGAAAAACTTATCAGGGGAAGACTCGCTGACGTGATTCGTATTGCCGGGGATCTATCTCCACGGCTGTATGGCTTCAGAGCAGGCCGCTCCACCATCGATGCAATTGGAGAAGTAGTGAGCGCGGTCCAACGTGCGGAGTCTCACAGTGTTTCCATACGACGGGTCGTCCTGCTGGTTACTCTGGATGTCCGAAATGCATTTAACAGCGCTAGATGGGTAGATATTCTGGAAGCGCTAGAAAATCGTTTTCAAGTACCAGTGTACCTGATGCGGATTCTCAGGAATTATTTGAAGGACCGCAGTACTTTACGACTCGAAGGAGCGTAGGCGA
This sequence comes from Stratiomys singularior, assembly GCA_954870665.1. Taxonomy (NCBI): domain Eukaryota; kingdom Metazoa; phylum Arthropoda; class Insecta; order Diptera; family Stratiomyidae; genus Stratiomys; species Stratiomys singularior. The sequence continues at coordinate 6,119,916 of OX940882.1, read as the reverse complement.
AGTACAAATCTTACTTCAGGTGTCGCTCAGGGCTCTATCCTTGGCCCGGACCTGTGGGACATCTCCTACGATGGACTCTTGCAGCTTGAACTGCCGGATGAGTCAGGTTTGATCGGCTATGCGGACAATATCGCGGCGCTGGTCACTGGACGCACAGTAGACCATGCGCAACTCTGACTCAATACGTTAATGTGGAGGGTAATGGACTGGATGACCGCTCACGGATTCAAGCTGACACTGGAAAAAACCGAAGTGGTCATCCTAACGAAGAAGAGAATCCCCAGAGTACGGCCTATCAGTATAGGGGACGAGCTGGTCGAATCGAAATCAGCAGTAAAGTACCTGGGCGTCCTGATAGACTCGAAGATGAGTTTTTCCCAACAAATCAGGGCAGTAGCTGACAAAGCTGCAGCGCGTGTGACGGCACTCACCCGATTAATGGCCAACATAGGGGGGCCCACCACATCAAGGAGACGACTCTTAATGAGCGTTGTTCAGTCACTTCTACTCTACGGATCAGAACTGTGGGGCGACGCTCTCAGTAAGGAGGTACACCGGAAGCGGTTGGCACAGGTGCAGAGACCAGGAGCATTGCGAATCACAGGGGTGATACCCATCACCCTCCTTGCCAGAGAGCGCAGAAGTATTTATCTGCGCAGAGGCAAAGATCGAAGAGAATAGATCACCAGGGAAGAGAGACGTCCTCTCTCAGCGATTGGCAACAGTATTGGGAGCAAGAAACACGGGGAAGGTGGACTGCACGTCTGATCCCTGACCTGAGGCCGTGGTTCAGTCGAGTGCATGGTGAGACCGATTTCTACTTGACCCAGCTCTTAAGCGGGCACGGTTGTTTTCGGTCCTACCTGTACAAAATTGACAGAGCACGGTCTCCTAGCTGTGTGTTTTGTGCAGGGGAACCGGATGACGCCTGTCACACATTCTTCTACTGCAAAAGTTGGAGCCGGGCAGCGAGCGACAATTGGAATCGCGTGGCGCAATATGCTCGGGCAGTGCTGATGTTGAAAAAAGTTTTATTAGAGCGCTGGAAGGCATCGGGGATGGATGGATCTCTTTTCTAGCAGCATCTAGCATCCTTCCTCTCCCTTCCTTCCCGTTAGAGAAGGGATTCCCATAATCGGAAGGCGCCTCTAAGCGTAGGAACACGAAGCCTAGCCCGAAGTAATGTGTCAAACGGTTCCAGGCTAGGTTCTCAGGTTGACAGGGGAGATGTTTAGTGGGTAGTCCAAAATCATTTCGCGTCTGGTAGTACCACACTAAACAAGGCGTAAACAGCTTTCATCTCCCTACCACAAAAAAAAACACCGCTATAAACAACAATACTGCTCCTTTTATACGTAAAATTAGGTAGAAGTGATAACCTTTAAAAAAATATTCTGGTATATTAAAAACAATGCATAAAATAATATATTATGAATAATTGGTAAATCGAATAGTATCTTTATAGTTGCTTGATATTTTTTAATTTGTGATAAAATTTATAATTTTGATCACGTGGTGAAAACTCAAATTTTAAATCAATTAATTATCAACTTAAAAAGTTGAAAATGATGAACAAATTACGAATTGTGTAAATGATTGGGTTTCCAAAAGTTTAGAAAAGACTAATAATTATCAATTTGCATTCAAACACAAAGTGAAGTATTAATGTATCGATTTTCTGCGACGCCTGTATATCAGTTTTCATAATTTTAAAACAAAACATATCCTTCATTTATCAATTTTTTTTTCTCAAATTCAATCGACTATTACTTGCAATATAAAAATTAAATTAATCAATAAAATTTATATATATATAAGCAAATCTCAACTTATAAATTCAAAATTCTCTGCTGAAACCTTATATTTAGTGCAAAATACATGTGAACTCTCGGAATTTTACCTAAACGTTTATCTACCAGCAATAAAATCACCCAATATATTACCCACTGATCAAATTTCAAAGACGAAACCAAAGGTCCAAATTTCGACTATTCTAATTAGGGGGCTTTCAAGTATTACGTAACGCAGTTTGGGGGGAGGGGGGGTCTTGTTAAACGTTACCATGCGTTACAGGGGGTATACTTATATTATCCTTGGTACAGAAAAACGTTATGACGCGTTACACAGAGGGGAGGGGGGGCGTCAGAAATCTTCGAAAATTGCGTTACGTAATACTTGAACGGTCCCTTAAGAGCTGGGGCCGTATCTCACCAATAACGCGACCACTGTTGTCTTTGAAACGGTCACGTGTTTCCATTCAATGATTCCACCGGTCCGTACAGTCGACCAAACAATGAGTTTTTCCAGATGTAACGGTGTTTGTACAAACTTCTGCAGTTGAGATAGAGAAACTCTACCTGTTTAGAAAGAGATATTGTTTTTTTTTTATACCGAAATAAGTTTTTAACTAGCGCCCAACGTACGGCTGCGATAATGCGTGTGAAAAGTGATTGGAGAAACTTGTAACATCCATTTAACGAATAAGTCTCTATCGATCTTACCACATCGCTGAAACTAGTATGTGATCCACATTACGTGTGTGAAGAGTGGAATACGTACTTAAAAGTACGCGATCGAAAGGAAATCAAACAGCTCATACGCAATTAAAAGTTTGAAAGAATGTAAAGAAACACCAAGGACAATAACCAAGCATCGAATATGCATATCCGAGTGGCCTCTGTAGAATCAGGAACAACCAATCACTAGCAAAACTGAATAAGCCCACGTTTTAAAATTTCTCAAATGAAGCAAATGAAGTAACTTTATTCGTGCGCCATATTTTTCTGTCTCCGGATCGAATAACAACAGAGAAAAATTATAAATGGTCCACTTGCATGTACACTTGCTGATATAGTTGTTAATTTGCAAGAAAATCTTAAGAAGATTTAGAAAATGAAAGCTTTTACTTTCATCAGAGGCTTATCAGGAGGCCTCTTTAAACTTTTGAGTATTTGTAAGGCCTTTGACTTAGCACAAACTCTTCTTTTATGCCTTAGACAAGAAATCACGACTTTCTGGGCGCAGCATGCTTGTAACGCTCAACATTGTACACAGATCCCCTTATTATGGGTTCATTAGCTCGGGTTCTTGCCGCTTATACCGAGGAAATGTTTCCTATATAAAACACGTCTACCAGTGCAATCAATACCAAGTCGAAAATTCTACCCTGAAAACTAAACTGAAAAATGGATTACTTTTACATGTTATGTTCGAGAACATATATCTGCCTTGTGATTGTCTACTTCATCAATATAACTTCTGACAATTTCACAAAAAAGTGAAAAGTGAAAAAATGAAATCCATTGCTGATTTTACATAGTGAATTTATGAATAATTTTTTTATTTTACTTGTTACTTTTACTTAGTGAATGTGAAAAACACTTATTCTCGATTCTTAATAAGTGTAAGGATATTCTCAATAAGTTGTCTCAAAAGTTGAGCGTCTCTCGAAATTGTATGGAATACACGCGGTTAAATCCCAGGAAATAATATTCGGGCACACCATGGGTGGCAAAAATTTTCTGACAATGAGGCACATAATGCAATGGTTTTATTTTATCTTTATTGATTTTAATGACGAAATATTATTTATGAGCATACGAATCAAAGCAAAACGTGTGCACGGAAATATTGTAATGATTGTTTCTATAGTTCATATCAATAAAGTCTTACCCGTTCATTAACATCATTTACATTTACATTTAGGTAAGGGTCGATGAACTTGCTTTAATATGCTGCATTAAAATAGTAGCTGTAGTTTTAATATGCTGTATATGTTTTAAATTTTGGAACTAGGGACTGTTAAGTCACGACCTTTTGAAGCGCGCCCTTTTTCGAACGCGCCCTTTTGGTGTCTGTCATTGACTTCAGTCTTGTGTACTGTAATTTTTTCGCCTCGTAGTTTTCTTGTCTTCAAAAATGCCTGCATCTTTTTCAGTACAAGGAAGGAAACATAAATTTTTTCATTCCTGCTCGTCAAAATCTCCATCTCCATCTCAGAAACACCATCCAAGCTTCCCCTTTCCCTGAACTGCAGCGAGTCTGTTCGCCGTGGACGCCACAAATATAGAACGGTAAGTCCTTTCAATTAATTTGTAATTCCTCGCCAGTGAAAGTGTAAGCCCCGTTAATCCGTTGGGTAAGTTCGCACTTTCATTTTGGTACCGAAACCCGGAAACATTCGCCGGTCGTGATGTTCCCCGTGAGCGATAAAATTAAGATCTCCTTGGGTGGGGTTATCTTCCGTCGCGATAATTTCCTCGCGGCCAAAGGTCAACAGCGGCGTAGTTAGCCTCAACAGTCAACTTTCGGTGGAGGATCGAGCGGATCCTACTTTGAAGTTTGCCGCCTTCTTCGAGATATGCCTTGCATTCAAACCGCTGTTTAAGGGGTTCATCTGGTGTATCTAAGAGCCGTCTTTAGCGTCATCCACTTCCTTTCTTAATTTGCATCTTCCGAATATGAGGATCCCTACGTTCACGAAGCAGATCGAGCAATGGCTGAAATTGATCACCTGGAACGACGCTCTGGTGCACAAAATTCCATCGTTGATTAATGTGCAAAAATTTCACTTCCTTCGCTCGTTTATTCAGAACGAAGCCGCTGCCATCGTAGCCAACCTTGTTCTCACAGCACTAAACTATCTCCTGACCTTTAATCCTCTTCAAAAGCCATATCAACATACGCGTCGTCTGGCCCATATATCTTCTTCTCATAAAGATCTAAAGTTGTTTGCCATTACGCACCTGAGAGCCGTGCAGGAGTTGACTGACTGACCCCCGACTTGGACCACTTGGTGCTGTTCACGTTAATTTTACGCGATTTGAGCTCCAAAATGTGACAGCGATTCAACGCCCAGACCACCTCAGATGGGTTGTCCCAAGTCAATCTTCTTCTCACCTTTATGACCAAGCAATTCCGTATGTTGGATAACTCTAAACCTCTGCTGCGCATGTTCCATCATCCCTTAAATCGTCTGGTCGCACCCAGAGAACTTCCTTGCCGAGCACCTCCCGCACTGCCGCTTCACCTGTTGATAGGAGGACGTCTGCGCCACGCAAACCTAGTTACGCGGCGGCTAGGTCACGCTCGTCGGCAGTGTCCAACCGGGATCCTCGTAGAAGCCGCGTCTTCTGTGCTTCGCAACTGTCTGCTGTCGCCTTGGATCTATCTTCATCTAAGCCCAATGTTGATCCGAGAAACCATCAACGGGCAACACACTTTTCTTGATCCTGTTTACATTGACTGCCAACAGCATTAAATCTGGCATGTCATCGTCTGTTCTCCTCTTCGCTTAGTGCTGCGTCTAATTCTCATCTTTATTCTATCCCCTCCCACACCTCTGACCCGGACCATCTCATGCCCACCCCGTGGGTCACACTCAACAACGGTTGTCGCAGCTACTTTACACATGCTCTGCTGGGCTCAGGGAGTTAACACACTTTCATTACATCATCTATCAACGGACTCTCGAAAAATCGCGAAATTTACACGCCGGCGGGTACGGTCATGTTACGATTTACCATTCAGGGGGTCCTCCTTTATTACGCATTAAAACATATGTATGTATGTATGTATGTTAGGGTGTCCCTTATATGGCAAAAAAATTTTTTTTTTAGAATTTCGAAACGCATACCCTTTACTTTTTTTAAAAATGCTTGAAATGATTGCAACCCGTGCCGACCGAGCTCTAAAGTTTAATAGAAAATGGTGTTTTGGACTAACATTTTGGTTTGATCCATAACTAATAAAAATGCAACAAATAAAGTAAATATGAATAAAAATAAAATAAGATCAGCATAAACTTTTATTTAAATACAAATTATATTATAAATAAATAATTCATTAGGGTAACTTCTCTTTAGTGTAGTTTTTTTTACAGTCTGGATACAGATTTCTATGTTCCTGAACACAACGCAACAAAAACTGTTTTTGCTCTTCTTCAGCCTTGATAAGTCCATTAAAATCTTGCATTAATTTAACAGCTCTTTCAGCAGTGTCATTTACGACCTTCAAACGACTTATTTGTCTTCTAGCTTCCAAAAAAGCAGAATTGTCACCCCAAGAAGATACATCTTCCCGAAGAAAACTTTCGTCGATCCGCACTCGAGATAGAAATTGTTTGCTTCTTTGAGTCACAAAATCATCCAGCGTCATTTCTGTAAGAAAGAAAAAACTTGGTTTTGGAATCAACTTCTTCATCAAAGAGTGATAACATGACTGTTTCTTCACACAAATACCATAAATGATGAACAAACTTGCTTATGGATGCCTTGGAACTTGTCGCGTCCACTTTCTCATATTCTTTTAGAGCTTTCAAAAAGCACAAGTCTTGGTTAGGTGCTTTGATTGCAACTGTGCATTCGAGCCAAGGGTTAGTATACAAGGTGGCGATAAATAAGCAAACATCTTGTAGAGCATTTTTGTCCTTTGCAGTAATTTTAAGTTGCGATTGAAGCAAATATATTTTTATAGAATAGATTGCTCTCGCCATCCATCGCGCTTGATGCAAAGCTCCGGGGGCCTGAGTTTTAGTTTATTCTCTGTATCTCCTCCTAAGAATACAACGCATAGTTCAACCAATTCGCGGTAATCGTCTCTAATAAAAGGTTTTTCCAGTTCAGTCTTATAAAAAGTTAACAAAGATGTAATGTTTGTCTCAGCAATATGTGCTTTAACGAAATCGAGAGGTGGCTCAATGTTATCGGTGTTAATATGTTTCCAATTATCTCTTAACTTTTTGAAAATTGGAATATCTGGGCTACTTGTGATTTGCTTTACCTTGGTTTCAAAAACAGCTTTAAGCACCCATTCATAAATATGATGACGACAAGCAAAAAGCAGCAATTCCCTTTCTAAAGTCTGCTCCAAAATAGGACAAGCTCAACTGAAACGGCCAGTATTTGAAGCTGTTGTATCGCAGCACATTATCTGTGCTTTATCATGGAGGTTCCAGTCAAAGAGTGCAGTTGAAATGGCTTTAGCTTGATGTTTTCCAGAAGAACTCTCTAATTTTGGTACTGCAAGAAGCTGTTCTCTATCGTGAAATGAAGCAATAATTGGCAAGCGTTCTTCTTTTGAACTTCGTACATCCAATCCAGGTAATAGTTTTCCATCCCAATGGACTGTGACTACGTCAGGCAAGTTATTCTGGAAGTCAGTTTTTATTGCTTCTGCCCTGGATTTTTTCGCCTGAGTCCGAATTCGCTGAATCGAGGATTTGTTAATAGGGAAATCATCGCTGTTCAGACCAAGCGCTTCTACAACCGCAACTGAGTCCCTTATGCTTAATTGGCATCGATCTAAAGCTGCTACCAGTTTAGGAGTTATGAAACTTTTCGTGCCTCTTTTAGAACTTTTTTCAGGGCAAGGAATCTGAGTACTAAGTTCAGAGTTCGAAATCTGTTCCTCATACGAATTCTCAAGATATTCCAAGCTATCTATCGAAGAAGTAGATGCAACAGCCAATAACTCTCTTTGTTTTAACTTTCTTTCCTCTTCTTCCAATCGTCTTTGCCTAATTCGTTCTTCTTTCTCCGCCAATTTTTTGTCAATTCCACATAAGCATCCCGGTCGACCAGGCTCTCTCTGTTTCCTTAAAAATTCTTTGTCTTCCTCTAACTTCATTCTGTCGAAGGCATCAGCATGTGCAATATCAAATAAGTTATCAAGGTCTTTTACAAAATTATTTTCACGGTTCTTGAACGTCACCTGAGTTTTCTTACAGTTTTTTTGCAGATCCCTCCAAACATGATATAAGTCAACAAGTTTCTTCACGCAGTTAGGAAACGCCTTTGTAGGAATTCTGGCTTTTTCCCAAAATATAATGCACTCTCTTATAACAAGATTCGCACTTTCACTAACAGTCAGATTGACTTCACGAATATTGTAAAATAAAACGGTGAGAACTTGTCGATTAGATGGTAATTTTGCACCATTTATCTGGTGGCTTGGAAGTCCGATAAGGTAAATACTTTGTTTATCACTTCGTAATTCCACAGACATCTTCACACAATAAACAACAACGTACTAATAATGTTAGAAATCACGTATGAAATGACAATTGAAACTCGCAGTAACAGGTCGCAGCGCTGCACCCGCGCGACTTGTATGGACAAGTTAAAAACTCAAGTCGGCACGGGTTATCGTTTATAAATCGGGCTAATATTTATTTCAAGACTATATTAGGTCAATACGAAAGTTTTTAGAAGGTATGCGTAAAAAGCTATTGAAATTGAAATTTAAGGGATACCCTAATGTATGTATACATGTACAGCAACCTTATTGACCCCATGCCACATACTACGTTTGCTCGACACTGGCCTGAGATGAGCAGGCTGAGCTTAGCTGATCTCACCTATAATATGCCACGACCCATCAACTTCTTGTTAGGTTCGGATGTCCTTAGATTAATAATTCTCCCTGGGGTAGTATGTCCTACTTCTCAGCTTCCCGGTGTCATATCTACTACCCTCGGTTGGATCCTTTACGATTCATCTGTTTATCATTCTGTTGAGTCTCAGGTACCTGATGAGACGCTCAATGGTCTTGTTCACCACTTTTGGGAACTCGATCGGGTTTCGCATGTCATTCCTTTAACCCAAATCGAAAAGGAGTGTGAAGCGCTATACAGCACCACCACCATGCGCACCTCCACTGGTTGGTACATAGTGGCCCTGCCCCGAACCCCTCGCAACCTAGGCGTGTCAATCACGCGTCTAGAGCATCACCTGCATCGACATCCGGAGCTGTGTATATTCCGCATCAACCTGTGCATCGACGTGTTGATCCTCCCACCAAAATTCTAGTAGTCTTTATTGCTTCATGTGCTTCTAACGGCAAGTCGCTCAACGCTCTTTTATTAGCTGGCCTTTTTTTTTTTTTTTTTTTCGGAGGTGAAGGCTATTTACGCCCTGAGTGTCGGACTCCCCCGCTACCGGACTACCGACTAAACACCTCCTCTGTCACACCGAGAACCTAGCCTGGAACTGTTTGTCACATTACTTCGGACTAGGCCTCATTAATCATCGCTTAGCGATGTCTTCAGGCTAAGGGAAATCTCTCTTCACGGATGGATAGGAAGGAATTGCAATTAGTAACTATAATATTGCGTTACAGAGATGTTCCCTCCCTCGCCAAGCGATCCATTATGTCCTTCTTTATAATGAGTACTGTCCGTACGTAATGTGACACACAGTTCCAATTGTCCTTTGATTTCATCATTTTTCCCGTTAGATTTTCTGGGGAAATTACGCCAATTTTCTCCGAGAGATGCGAACGGAGTCTTGTAAATCTATTACACGTAAAGAACGTGTGGCATGCGTCATCCGTCATCCCCGGGCAGAACACGCAAGTTGGGGATGGTGTTTTCCCCATCTTATACAGGTAAGACTGAAAATACCCGTGACCACTGAGTAGTTGCGTCAGATAATAATCAGTCTCACCATGCATTCTGTAGAACCACGGCCCCAAGTCACTTATCAGCCGTGCGGTCCATCTGCCTCGCGTTTCGTTTTCCCATGTTTGCTGCCATAAGATAAGGGTTCTTCTCCGTTCCTCTCGGCTGACGGTTTCTCTCGACGATTCCCCCCTACGTGAGTATACACGTTTCCGTTCGTCAGCAAGTAATTTAATTGGAACCACCCTCGAGATTACCAGCACTGCAGGTTCAGAGACAGTGCGGTATGCAGCGGCTATCCGTAAAGCTCCTTGCCTCTGCACCTGTGCCAGACGCCTTCGGTACGTCTCTTTATTAAGAGCATCAGCCTAAACCTCGGAGCCATACAAGAGCACTGACTCCATTACACTCATCAGTAGACGTCTTTTGCTCGAGGTTGGACGCTGCGTGTTGGCCATAATGCGGTTTAGCGCCGATACCCGCGCGGAGGCCTTATCTGCTGACGCTCGAACCTGCTCGAAAAAAACTCATCTTCGAATCAATCATCAAGCCAAGGTATCTGATTGATTCTTTTGACTCGATGATCATTCCCCCTACACGAACCGGCATAACACGAGGGATTCGCTTCTTTGTGAGGACGACAACCTCGGTCTTTTCCAGCGCTAGGCTAAGCCCACGGTCTGTCATCCACTCGCTCACTCGTCGTATTACCGCATCCAGTTTGAGCTGCGTCTGTCCGACAGTATGTCCGGCGACTAGTACTGCTACGTCATCTGCGTAGCCAACCAGGCGCGACTCCTCCGGTAACTGCAGTCTCAAAAGCTCATCGTACGAGACATTCCAGAGGTCCGGGCCCAGAACGGAACCTTGCGCGACGCCTGATGTCAAATCAATTCTTCGCCGGCCTCCCAACGAATCATAGCTGGCCTTAAGCTTCAAGCTGACTTCTCCAGCCTTCTGCTACGTTTTTGGCTGCATCAGTTCGTCTTTACCGCTGACATCAAACAAATATGTCAGCACATTCTTGAAAGCGTGGAGCATAGAGATTTTCAGCGGAACACAGTCACCTATGGGGTATCATCTGCGGAATGTTGGAGGAAGTCTATGTTGACGACTTTCTTTCAGTTTATCGGAAACTGAACAGCTCATTTGCGCCAGCAAGTGCAAGATCTGCTCATGGCGGGCGCGGTTGAGCTGCGCATATGGGCTACCAATCATCCATCCCTGCTGCTACGAATTCCGTCTCATCATAGCCGTGAATCATCCTCTGTTGATTCTCTGCTGGTTCATCGTGGTCTAAGTATCCAAATTTTAGGTCTAGGCTGGAATCCATCATCGGATCACTTCTTCTGCTCAGTGCAATTGACTGAAGCTGCACTTATCAAGCACACAGTACTCAGCCAAACGGCTCGAATCTTCTATCCGTTGGACTGGCTCGCACCAGTTCTCTTCTCAGCCGAACTCTTCTTCCGTCGACTATGCGAACTCCATCTAGATTGGGATCAATGTTTTTCACTTGAGTTACAGGCAACAGAGGTTTTCAATCTCAACTTCCCTCTTTGGCTGAAGTACGAGTCCAACGTGTTATCCCTGAAGTTTCTTGCGCGTCTGCTCACCATCTGGTCAGATTCTGCGATGCATCGGAATCCGGCTATGCAGCCGTCATCTATCTTCATACTTCCGATTCACCTGGTCATCAGCATGTTAGTCTTCTAACAGCCAAGCCCAAATTAACTCCTTGCAAGGAAATCATTCTGCCACGATTGGAGTTATGTGGTGGCAGTCAGTTGTCCAAGCTTATGCATCATCTGGCCCTCAAGTGCTTCAACATCTGAACTTCGGGCTCATGGGATTCTCCGATTCCTCTGTGCTCCTCGCTTGGATCCGCGGTGAAACTTACAAGTAGAAAACCTTTGTGGGCCATTGCGTCGCACCTGTGCCATCCACTCGCAGGAGACATGTCATCTCAGAGGATAATCCAGCTGACTGTGTGGCTCACGGGCTGCAACCCCATGAAATTCATCACCATCATTTGTGGTGGCATGGGCCAAGTTGGCTTTCATCTCCTTCATCGTCTTGGCCGATTTCCTTTCGTGATTCTTCTTCGTTAAACAGCATGAACTCCGAAGCCAAACCAGTGTCAGTCCTCAGTCTAGCAACTACCGCATATGAGGCAGCTATCATCGATCGTTTTTGATCTTTGCTTCCCCTTCAACGCGTGATCGCGTTTTGTCGCCGCTTCGGTGTCAACACAAGGCGGCTACAACTATCTCGTGCTGGCTGCTTATCCTTTGTTGAACTCCACGAGGCAGGATGCTGCGTAATTCGTCTGGTCCAAGCGCAACATTTTGCCGAGGAAATTGTGGAGCTACAAAAACCATACTCTCGGCATCATTTGATCATGAAGCTTCATCTATTCATGGATGAACACAAGGTCATTCGTGTGGGTGGTCGCCTCTCTTCATCTCTCGTAACTTACCAGCATAAACACCCTGTTCTTTCCCTAAAAGGGAATCATCTGACCACTCTAATAATTGACGATGCTCATCTGCGTCTCCTTCACGCTGAGGCTTTGGCAACTCACTCGTTCATAGGGCGCCGATTCTGGGTACTCGATGGTAATAATGTGGTTTGTCGTCGTCTGCGCCAATGCAATCGGTGCTTCACCTGTAAACCTTGACCCATCATCCAGGCGATGGGCAATCTTCCTCTTGAGCGAGTATCCTCTTTTGCCGCCTTCACGACCTCCGGAGTCGATTATGCTGAACACTTCTATGTTACCAGCGCGAAACTGCGGGGGGTCATCAGCACGAAATCTTATTTGGTGGGTTTCATCTGTTTTACCACCAAGGCTGTTCATCTTGAACTGGCATCTGAACTCTCTTCGCCTTTATTGCTGCACACCGTCGTTTTGTTGCCGGTAGAGGCAATCCCTCTGTCATCTTCTCAGACAATGGCACGAATTTTGTTGGAGCCAGCAATCATCTCCGCGACTTTAGACGTTTGTTGTCGACTGCTCCACATCAGCAATGCCTATGTGAATCCGCTTCTTTTTCTGGTACGGACTGGCGATTCATTCCGTCGGCTAGTCCTCACTTTGGGGGGCTATGGTTAAGTCCGTTAAATATCATCTAGTACGAGTTTTTGGGAAACAACGAAACACTTAAGAGGAGTTTCGCACTGTGAACACCCAAGTGGAAGCGATCCTCAACTCTCGCCCCTTATATCTTCCGTCTGTTGATCCATCTGATTTCGAGGCCCTCACTGCTGGTCACTTCCTTATTTTTCGCGTTGGCAACTCGTCCAACGTTTATAGCAGGCCTCCTGAAAGCGCTGGCGAGTGGAGTACCGGCACAAGATACAGCAACGCCAAAAATGCCTCCGATCATGGACCGATCGAGACCATGCTCATCATCCATTAGGACAATCTCCCCCCTCTTTAGTGGCCACTTTATCTGTTTTTCCTGGAGTTGACTCCGTCACGCGGGTGGCTGAGGTCAGTACGTCCTCCGGAATTTTTCGTCGGCCTATTGCCAACGTATACCTCCTTCCTTCCCAATGAAGATCCGTTTCATCTTCGCTCCCAGTGTCCTCATCATCATCTATTTCCACTGAAGCGAGGCTTCAGGGCGGGCGATAAGGCACGACCTTTCCAAGCGCGCCATTTCTCGATCATGCCCTTTTGGTGTCTGTCACTGACTTCAGTCTTGGGTGTTGTCATTTTTTCGCCTCGTGGGTTTCTGGTCTTAAAAAAGGTAAAAAGTAACCGAAAATTTCGTGCCTCCATAGCATCAGAGAATTTCGTGCCTGTATTGAAGAAACATCGGAAAATTTCGTGCTTCATCGTTTTCATCACAAGGATTTAAGTAGCCATTCTTTTATTCCTACACATCAAAATCTCCCAACACAATGCAAGCTTCCCCCTTCCCTGTACTACAGTGAGTATCGAGCAAATATTGAACGGTAAGTCTAAATTGTAATACCTCGTCGGTGAAAGTGCGAACCCTGTTGATCCATTAGGTGAGTTCGCGCTTAGGGCCTTTCTATGTCTTATAACTCTATGTGGACATTCGAACTTAAACGTCGAGGAATTAACAAACAATTCCACGCAAACAGGTTACAACATTAATCTTAAAGTAAAAAACCAAATTCAAGCAAATCTTACTCCAGACACTGATACTGAACTGAAGACCTATCAGTTTCGAAAAAATCATACTCATATTGATAATGAACTCATTCCTACATTTCAGGAAAGTTAAAGTGTAACATTTACGTTGAGTAAATAATAACAAAGAACATTGTGAATTCGCATAGTATTTTTGAGTCCTAAACGCAAGAAGGACACTGCTTGTTTGGAAAATAAAAATGATTTTTTCGATGTTAAAACCGAAATGTTTTTAAGCTGACTTTTTTTCTCTGTAGAAATAATTACCGTTTTCTCATTTGACATAATGAGCAGATAATGTTTTCATCTTCAAGTAGCTTAGTCTCCTTCATTAAGTTTCTTAGCAGACAAAACGAATCGCCGTGTCGGAAAATTAGTTTGCCGGCGAATCCGACAGCGATCGGAAATCGAATCGCCTCCGAACAATGTGTCACGTCGCAGGGGAAACGCCGTGGCGTATCGTTAACGATTCGCCATGCCCGCATCGTTATGTATCGTTAACATATCCATGCCTGCATCGTTATGTATTCGCAAACTGTTCGCCATGGCGATTTAGTAGTAAACTGCCTCTGCGATGCGTTTGTAATTCGATGTGGCAATTCGTTTGCAATTTGCCGCAGTACTTCGGATTGTTGTCGAATTCATCGGCGTACAAATTATTCGAAATGGCGATACGAATTCGCATCGTCCGCGATTGTTTTGTTTGCTGCAATTTCTGAAATTAAAGTTTTCAGTTTGTTATTTTTCTGAAAGTTAATATTGCCTCAAAAACTCATTAAATAGAAAAAAACTTTAGAAAATATAAGAAAACTGACTTCGAAAGTCCTAAAAAACATTAAATAAATTTTGCGAAACCTGTTCCGAATCAGTTTTTCTGTTTTGAAAAAATGAACGACCACAACTTACAAATCAATCTTAAGTAAACTGGGGAAAACAGATTTTGATTTTTTAAAATTTGTTTGATCATGTAGTTTTTTCAATATAAAATACTTAATCATTTTGTTCCTTGTACTGATCTTGTACTGGTCTATCCAAACATAAAAAGTAGATGTCTTAATTTGAATAAAACAAATTTGTAGTTAATTTCAAACCAATATCAATAAACCGTTTTACTTTAAAATCTAAAAGAAAAATTTAAAAACTGATAGGATTTGAGTCTGATAAGACATTTATATTGTTGAATTAAAACATAACATAATGAAATGCGGTTGTTGCTCATCTCAGAAATATTGTATGTTTAAACTAGTCATTGGTGTTGACGATAAAGATGATGGAGCCTTCTGAATCTGCATCAACAGATGTAACATTAATTGGGGTACTATTCTAACTACGCGCATTCTTTGGAACGTCTTTAATTAATGTAGTGCCCTAGAAGTTTTAACAGTTCGTTTAGTGCCGAATTATTTGGTAAATATTTTGCAGCTTAATCGGCCAATTTCGAATCAATATCATGTTCAATTCTCCTATATAAAAAAATAAAAATATTAGTTGCAGTGACTGAAATATTTACTTTACTCTAAGCGACATTGGATTCTGAAACGTTATGTCATCAAAATAATCAAAGGATGGCGAATCGGAAGGAGTTTTAGGAGTGGAACTGAAGTCAATTGTCAAATTACTGACAACATCTCAAACTTATTTTTGAATTGTTTTTCGCGACATTGTAATCAATATGGACTGGCTTCCCAGGTGAAATTTTATCTGAATTAAGCACCAATTATTTTTGCTTTGAGAACATTTTAGAGAAAAGTAATTGAGTTTATCATACATTATTATTATCGTCTCAAGCTTTTAATAGTGCCTGATCATATTATTGTTTTCTTAAAAAAGAATCTATAGGATTCTTATAGACCCCACGTTAACAAAATTGGAATACAAACAGGTCCTAAAGGAAGTCTTTTCTTCATCAAAGAATTTGAATAGTAGGTGTATATATAATAATTATATATAATAATTATTTAATTATTAGGTGTGAAAAATAAAACAACGTGTTTGGTTGAATGACAGAAACGGAATGACTTTATTAGTAAGTAACACATGACATGTATCTATGGTATTTATTTATGGTTTATGGTATTTATAGCAAAGAAGGGCTCGTATTTTGAGTACAGTTATAACACCCCCACTCTCAAAATACAGGTTATCAAAGTAAATTTATAAGATACACAGCTTCCCTACCCTCTGTTAGTGCCATATATTCGGCCTCGGTACTAGAGAGTGCTACTGTTCTTTGCTTTTTACAGCCCCAGGATATAACAGCACCTGATAATATAAAACAATAACCAGTGTATCATTTTCTATCTATAGGGTTATTTGTCCAATCAGCATCAATATAACCTACAATATTAACATTTTCAGTTTCACAATATTTTAAACCCAATGTCCTTGTTTTCTTTAAATATTTTAATATTCTTTTTGCATATAACCAATGTTCATCACTATGACAATTATTGAATTGACTCAGGTATCCAACAGCATATGCTATATCTGCCCTTCTAAGTATGGCTAAATACATGAGGCTCCCTATGAGCTGTTGATATGGATTCTTACTTTTTACATCATTACTATTCACAATGTTCAATTTAACCTCCATGGGTGTATGAACTTTTTTACAGTCAGACATATTAAATTTATACAACAACTGATCAATATAGTTCTCTTGGCTCAAAGTAATTATATTATTTTCTTTATCAATATTGACATTTATACCAAGACATTGTTTAATATGCCCTAAATCTTTTATTTTGAACTGACTGCTTAAAGCTTCTTTTAACAATAACATTCCTGTGTTATCATTTGTAAAAATGAAAAAATCATCTATCAATTATAGTCCTGAGACCATTCACTGATTTGATATACAAACAAGGTTCGAATTTAGATTTTTTATAACCATTACTTAACATAACATTATCAACTCTCTTATGCCATGCCCTAGAAGATTGTTTGAGACCATATTTGACCTTTTTTAATTTAAGAACTTTGTATTTATCATCATTAAGACATTCAAAACAATCAGGCCTTTGCATATATATGGTTTCTTCCAATTCCCCGTTAAGAAACGCAGTCTTAACATCTAGGTGGGCAGTATCTAGATTTAATTGCACAGCTAAAGCAAATAATAATCGTAAGTTAGTATGTCGAACTACTGGGGAAAAAGTCTCATTGTAATCAATACAACTTTTTTATTCTATCCTTTAGCAACTAGTCTGGCACGGTAACAAATGTTATTTTCACTATCACACTTTTTCTTTAGGACCCACTTACACTTTACAACCGTTGCACCTTTTGGGGCATCCGGAAGCTCTCAAGCACTATTGTCCATGAAACATTGTAATTCTTCTTGCACTGCACGTAACCAATGTTCTTTTTCTGGGCCTTTCAGAGCTTCTTCCAATGATAATTCATTAATTTCTGATATGTTGCTACTTTCTGTACACATATTTGAAAAACCATACCATTCTGGTTGACGTCTTTCTCTGACAGGTAACTTCTTTACTACACTGCTCGTACTTCGCTAGAACTGTCTGAGTCTTCACTTCCGCTCGGCACAAATGTAGGATCGTCAGTGCTGGTACAACTGATAAGGGGTTTTATTATTTAAGCCAGCTGATACTGTGCGGTTCTGTAAATATACAGCAGTGTTAGTTGCCTCTGCTCAGAACTCCTTCTACAACTCAGCGTCAAATAATAAACATCGAGCCTTTTCAATGAGAGTACGATTCATCCTTTCACTTAACCCATTTTGCTGCGGTGTGGAAGGGTTTGCTTTTTGATGAATTATACCTTTCTGTCTCAGGAAGTTTTCAAATTCACTACTGCAAAATTCAGTACCATTTTCACTGCGTAACACCTTGATTTTTAGATTTAGTGAATTTTCTACCTTAGCTGCATAATTTCTAAAACATTGAAAAGCTTCACTTTTATTTTTCATGAAGTAAATATGAATCATACGGCAATAATCATCAACAAAGATTATAAAATACCTTGATCCTCCCAGAGAGACACTCTTCATCGGTCCGCACACATCAGTATGCACCACATTGAATAATTGAGTGCTTCTGTTGTCGCTGCTTGTAAAAGGTAAACGCCTTTGCTTCCCTTCACAACATGTTATACAGGAACTTTGGCTAATATCTGCCCTTTCATCAATGGAAAAACCTTCAACAGCATTCAGCATTCTATTCAGGTAAGTACTATTCACATGGCCTAGTCTTCGATGCCATATGTCACTAGATTCCACTGTCGCAGTTGACAGGTGTACTGGTGTATTTAGCTTATACACCCCATTGAATAACGTGGCTGTAGCTACTAATATTCCTTTTCTGTTGTAGATATCACAGCCATTGTCTCTGAAGTTCACTTTATTCCCTTTGTTTATCAACCGACTTATAGACAATAGGTTAGTTGTGACGTTTGGAACGCACATGACCTCTTCCACTGTAACATCATTCATCAGTACACGTAGTAATACACACGTTGCCGGGACATACAACGGGCACTTTGGTTTCATTAGCAACAACAATTTCTTTCGTACTTTGTTCATAACACGCATTCTGAATCCAATGCTCATTTGTGGTCAAGTGCACGCTCACTCCTGAGTCAACATACCAGTCAGATTTGTTGTCAACACCACTTAAGAACACTGCACTAAATACATTAGTTTGTTTTCTGTCCATTTCTTTGCAATCTGTATTATTTGTGCACTGATTTCGATAGTGTCCCACCTGCTTACATTTGAAGCATTTGACAGTTTTCGATTTTGACACCTGCCCGCCATCTTTGACGTTGACGTGACTTTTATTTTTTTCTGCAGGTTGGTCATGTTTCCACTGCACAGGCAGCACTGTCACTTTGCACTCCCGATTCCATGTCAAGTAACTTTGACTTAATGGCGTCCGTTGTAATATGCATTCCAGAGTGCTCAATGGCCATTATCATTGGCGAAAAATTTTCTGTTAATCCTGCCAATAATAATGAGCCTATCCACTCATCACTGATGTTGAAGCCAGTCCCTGCCAATTTCTGACCCGTTTCCACTAATTGAGTTACGTAGGATTCCATTGAACTAAAATTTTCGAGACGAATTGATATGAGATTTCTCAATAAACTTATTCTTCTCGTAAATCCCGAATCATCATACAAGGATTTTTATTTATCCCACAATTCTTTTGTAGATTTCACGTTTTTGATATGTACGTCAATCGATGGATCTATTGTTAAAATCAATTTTGCCCGGGTCTTGGCATCTTCTGCTTCTGAAAACGCTGGTTGTCCTTGCTTGGTGATTCCTACCGTGCCTTCTAGCACTAGGAAGTTTTCCGCCGCAAAACACCAATCGCTATAGTTTTCACGGCCTTTGAGTCTAGGCACGCTAACTAAATAGTTTGTTGTTGTTGTTGTACTTGGATAACATTAAAACGGCTACAACTTCTGTAATATATATATAATCCAATATACGTACCTTACATAGGACTACGTAAATATGGAATATATATATTTGCATATTAGCGCTATTTTAAGCCAACTAGTGCACAAAACGAAAAAAAAAACACAATAATAACGTCAATTATGGGTATGCACTAATTGGTACATGCAAAAACGTGTATACTATTTTTTGGTTGGCGGGTAAAGGCAATTTACACTCGGAGTGTGGAACTTCTTGCAGTGCATACTACCAGACTACCCACTTTTTTTTAAAAAAAACCCTATCTAAAGTATTAGTGCAGCACGACACCAAAACACTTAACTAACTAATTTTAATCCCCAACACGAATCATGCACATACCAAGTTCAAAAAAATAAATGAATATTGTAAATATATATATGTTGTCAAATATTGTAGAAAATGCAGCCATAGCGCCAGCATTTTATTTGCATATTAATTTTAATTTACCTGGCGTTCCAGCAGTTGGTCGTGAATCCAATAAAGCAAAATAATTAACACCGGTTCTGAATTGTAAATTTGGAAAAGAATCACTATTTCGAGAACATGACAAAATTGAGTCTTTTAAACTCACGATGAAGTTAGCACTTAACTGGCGCGGTCGGAAAAAAAATTTCTCAAACAATTTTTTGTACATTTTGCGCTACACCAGACGTTATCTCCATACTGCGCCGCCCATCTTGTGTCATAGAGCAGACTGCGGTCCTTTGAGTAATCCCTCAAAATCCGCATCAGATACCCTGGCAATCAGAAAAAAATTTTCAATGTGCCAACAATATCCGACCATCTGGCGGAGTTGAAGGCATTTCTGACGTCAAGCGTCACTAGCAAGACAACTCGTTTTTCAGTTTTATGCGCTTCGGCTCGACGGACTGCGTTCACCACTTCCATGATGGCATCGGAAGTGGATCGCCCTGCTCTAAAACCATACTGCCGAGGAGATAGGTACCCTGCCGCACGAATTGCGTCAGTGAGTCTTCTCTTGATGAGCTTTTCGAACAGTTTCCCAGCTGTGTCCAGCATACAAAGCGGCGGAATCTTTTTGGCCTTTGTATCTTTTTTGTCGCTATATTTTCTAATTTTTTTTTTACATTTATTGTCATGTTTTGGAAGTCTTAGCTCTTTGTTTTTTACATATCCTTTTTGCCTGCGCTCAGTGTAGTCTTCTTTAATTTTATTGCCGTTTGAAATAGATTTTTCTTTCATATTTTGTGTACTATTCAATATAGTGCCTTTATTTGAGTAACCGTGGTGAATATTAATTGGTGTGTCTTTGACCGTACTGTGTATTTGTCTATTATGAAGTAGATTGCTAGTAGTGTTTTTATAACTGGCGTTTCATTTGCTGTTGCTCTATATTTGGTTGCATTGGCTTGATGTAACATTTCGATATCGGCGTTGTCTGTATGGCTATTCGGTTTTGTAAAGTGATAATTGATATTGTGTTAGCAATTTGTAATTTTTCTATGTAAAAAATATTTCATTGATATCGTTCGGAGTTTCAGACATCTGAACTTTTGGTTTGTTTAATCGGCTGAGTTTGGTGTTTTATCCTATTGCAGGCATCACAATAATTTATGAATCGAGTAATCAATTTTTCAAGGTTAGGATTGTAATATATTTTCAATTGGCTGTAATATGCGGAATAGATTCCTCCGTGACCTATTTTTTTTATATGATATTTTTCAATTTGTTTCAGTGCATCTTCCTCAGACTGTAGATCTTTCAGGATATTTGTTACTTTTATAAATTTATAATTATTAGGGTAAATTTCATTAATTTTAAGTTGAACTTTGTTGTATACACATAGATGATCGTCCAGATCAGAATATATTGCAATTTTTTTATTAAAAGGTAAGTTCAGGAGTTTTTCACCAAATTTTCCGCCCTGGATTTCTTTCTTTGTTATACTTATTCTTCTGAACCTTAAACTTTTTGTATTCTCGTTATTTGTTAGAATTATCTGAACAGTGTATTTGTTGACATAGTCTTCTTTTATTGGTATCAGCTCCGTAGTGTTTTCAATTTCAGAGTGTATTGTTATAAAATCATTACCTTGTTCTGGGTGTTCTACATGTAGCGAATCAGTTGCAGATACATGACTATCTATTCTTTCGTTTATTGTAGTAAATTTTGGTATTGAACATATTTCCCCAGTGTATTCTTGTTGTTCATATACTTCATTATTTAATCTTGATAAATAGTCTGCTACTTTATTGTCATTTCCTTTGGTGTATTCAATGTTAAAATCAAATTCGTTTAGTTTCAGTTTCCATTTAATAAGTTTTTGATTTAGTTCCTTGAGATTTGTTAGCCAGATTAATGGTCGATGGTCTGTTTGCAATGTGAATTGTCTTCCATGAAAGTAAGGTCGGAATGATTTTGTTCCCCATACAATGGCAAGTAGCTCTTTTTCTATCACCGAATAGTTCATTTCATGCCCATTTAATGTTTTTCACGCATATGCAATCGGGTGCTTATTCTGTGATAGAACTGCCCCTAACGCATATTTGGATGCATCCGTTGTCAGAGTAAAAGTTTTCGAGAAGTCTGGGTAGCTTAAAACTGGTGGATTAGTTAAAAGTTGTTTTAATTTAATAAACGATTGTACGTAATTAACATCGAATATCTGTTGAATATCTATTTTGGCGTTCTGTTTTAAAAATTTGGTTAACGGGACAGTTAAAGATGAATAATCCCTTATGAATTTGCGGTAATAGCCTGTTAATCCTAAAAATGATCTGAACTGTTTCGTTGATTTAGGTATTTGTATTTTTTTTATTTTCTCAAATTTTTCTGGATTTGGTTTAATTACTTCTTCTGTAAGTATATGCCCTAGGAACTCTGTTTGCTTTGCGAAGAAAGCACATTTATCTGATTGAATTTTCAGATTATGCTCTGCAAGTCTACTGAATATTTTATTAATAGAATCAATATGTTCTTGAAGAGACGTGCTTAATTTTAATACGTCATCTAAATAAACGACACATATTTTATTGACATATTCTTTTAAAACGAAGTTAATCATCCTTTGGAAGATGGCTGGAGCATTTTTTAACACAAATGGCATTCTATGATATTTATAATGTCCATTATGTGTACTAAATGCTGTTTTTGCTCTGTCTCTAGGATGGACCATTATCTGGTGAAATCCTTTTGCGAGATCAATAGTAGTGAAATATGCTGCTTCTCCAAGTTTATCAAAAAGGTCTTCGATGTTTGGAATCGAAAACTTATTACTTGTAGTAACTCATTGAGTTTCCTGTTACAATTACAATCAGTTACAAATTAATTAATCAGTTACAATTCTCCATTTAGTTTTACCTGAGTTGTCTGTTTTTTTCGGGACAATCCAAAGAGGTGCATTGTATGGTGAATTGCTGGGTACAATTATATTATTTTCCAACATTTATTGAATTTGTGTCTCCACTACTTTTTGGTGGACCTGCGGTAATCTATAAATTTTTGTGAATATAGGGTTATTGCTTGTAGTCTTTTTTCATGTTGGGTTATAGTTGTGAAACTCAATATGTCACCTTCCTTATAAAATAAATTAGAGTGCGTCTTAATTAACTTTGATAGTTCCCTCTTTTCTTCGATATTCAAATGATTCATATTGATGTTCACTTAACTGGTGTTAACTTAACAATCTTTGAACCAAGTTATTAATTGTTGTTGTTATTAATTTGTTGTTATTAATTTCGATGTATCCTTCTTTATTACTTATAATTGATTAAGCGGGACTCAAAACATTTTGTCCTAATATTGCATCGAAATTTTTGTTAAACAGTTTAGACATTTTCCATTCTATCTTCGATCCATTCAATTTAAATGCTTGGGGGAAGTCTGTGCAGATACCGAAATTGATTATCTCTTTAGAATGGAGGCTTTTTAAAACTAATGGATTTTTTTAGCTTATGAGTAAATTCCATGTCAATGATATTATTAATTAGGGATGTGTTGCAGCCAGTATCTATCATGTATGTTTTGTTTCTTATTGTTATTGGAATGATTGGTAGCTCCCGTTTGGTAATTCCTGTATTTCTAAGATTTGAAAATTGTCGATTTCATTTGTATGGGCAAATTTGTGAGTCTTGAATGAATTTGGTTCCAAGGAACGTTTCCACGTTTGCTTTGACTGTACTGTTCTCACTGACACATCTTCAGGTTAAGAGTCATCGAAATGTCAGCACTATATGGATTTTCTGGTTGCATTGACCAATTGTGAATAGGGTTCTTTACTTGAGGAATAATGCTATTTGTAATTCTTTGATTTATCAGATTAGTATTATGTGGTGGTGCTTAGTTATCCCTGTGCATATTTGCTGAACTCATTTGACCGAAGTTATATTGGGTATGAAAAAATGCATGTTCGTGAGTTTTATAGTTCTAATTGTAATTTACTAAATATGAGTGTCTTTGTTGGGGATTTCTGAAACATAGATTATTTAGAGGAAGGTGGACATCACGTTCTTGTTCCATTTCTCTAAGAAGTTGATATGCTTCATCTAATGTTAAACATTTGTTTTGCGTTATTAGCAAAGCCTTATATTCAGGAATACAGGCTTTAAACTTTTTTTTTTTTGGTTTGGGAGGTGAAGGCTATTTACGCCCTGAGTGTCGGACTCCCCCGCTACCGGACTACCGACTAAACACCTCCTCTGTCACACCGAGAACCTAGCCTGGAACTGTTTGTCACATTACTTCGGACTAGGCCTCATTAATCATCGCTTAGCGATGTCTTCAGGCTAAGGGAAATCTCTCTTCACGGATGGATAGGAAGGAATTGCAATTAGTAACTATAATATTGCGTTACAGAGATGTTCCCTCCCTCGCCAAGCGATCCATTATGTCCTTCTTTATAATGAGTACTGTCCGTACGTAATGTGACACACAGTTCCAATTGTCCTTTGATTTCATCATTTTTCCTGTTAGATTTTCTGGGGAAATTACGCCAATTTTCTCCGAGAGATGCGAACGGTCTTGTAAATCTATTACACGTAAAGAACGTGTGGCGTGCGTCATCCGTCATCCCCGGGCAGAACACGCAAGTTGGGGATGGTGTTTTTCCCATCTTATACAGGTAAGACTGAAAATACCCGTGACCACTGAGTAGTTGCGCCAGATAATAATCAGTCTCACCATGCATTATGTAGAACCACGGCCCCAAGTCACTTATCAGCCGTGCGGTCCATCTGCCTCGCGTTTCGTTTTCCCATGTTTGCTGCCATAAGATAAGGGTTCTTCTCCGTTCCTCTCGGCTGACGGTTTCTCTCGCCGACTCCCCCCTACGTGAGTATACACGTTTCCGTTCGTCAGCAAGTAATTTAATTGGAATCACCCTCGAGATTACCAGCACTGCAGGTTCAGAGACAGTGCGGTATGCAGCGGCTATCCGTAAAGCTCCTTGCCTCTGCACCTGTGCCAGACGCCTTCGGTACGTCTCTTTATTAAGAGCATCAGCCCAAACCTCGGAGCCATACAAGAGCACTGACTCCATTACACTCATCAGTAGACGTCTTTTGCTCGAGGTTGGACGCTGCGTGTTGGCCATAATGCGGTTTAGCGCCGATACCCGCGCGGAGGCCTTATCCGCTGACGCTCGAACCTGCTCGAAAAAACTCATCTTCGAATCAATCATCAAGCCAAGGTATCTGATTGATTCGTAATCTGATTGACTAGTACTGCTACGTCATCTGCGTAGCCAACCAGGCGCGACTCCTCCGGTAACTGCAACCTCAAAAGCTCATCGTACGAGACATTCCAGAGGTCCGGGCCCAGAACGGAACCTTGCGCGACCCCTGATGTCAAATCAATTCTTCGCCGGGCTCCCAACGAATCATAGATGAGTTTGCGATTTTTGAGGTAGTCTTTCAATATCTGCATCAGGTACCTCGGCACCCTGAAATATTCCAGAGCACCAAGAATATCTGTCCATCTAGCAGAGTTGATGGCATTTCTCACATCTAGAGTTATGAGCAGTACTATTCGTCTCGAGTAATGATTGTGGGCTTCTGCTTGCTGGACCGCGCTCACTACCTCTGCTATTGCACCAATTGTGGATCGACCAGCCCTGAAGCCGTACTGCCGAGGAGACAGATCCCCAGCATTTCGAATGGCTTCTCCACGTCTTTCTCTAATGAGCCTCTCGAGTACCTTCCCAGCGGCATTCAGCATACATAGGGGCCGATATGCAGATGGTTGCTCCGCGTTCCCCTTCCCCTTGTGGATCAATACGAGCCTCGCCTCTTTCCAGCAATTTGGAAACACACCCTGCCGCAAACAGGCATTGAAAGTGGTGAGCAGCTTTTCAGGACAAAGTTGATGTGCAAGCTGTATCACTTCCGCTGGTATACCGTCTGGCGCTGGGGCCTTTTTCAATTTTAAAGCTTTTACCGCATTATCCAGTTCGATGGCGGTAAAAAGTGGGCATTCTCCGAGACATTCAATATCTGCATCATCGGGACGAATAGGATGCATAGGGAAGAGCGCTCTAACAATCTGGTCCATTTTTTCCGTTTCAAGGACACAGGGCCTCCTTGCAGCTCCTATTTTCCGCATGGCAAGCTTGTAACCCAGCCCCCACGGGTCTCTGTCCATGTCCACAACTAGGTTGCGCCAGCAGCGAGCCTTGCTTTCGTTAATTAACCTACGGAGAACTTTTCTAGCCGACCTGTATGCCAGCGTTCGGGAGTGTGACTCGTCTCGATTTCTTAAACGTTGAGATTCGCGGCGGAGTTTGTGACATTCTCTCCGCTTTTCGGCGATTTCTGCCGACCACCAGTACACAGCAGGCTTATTGTGTCGAGGCCGTCGCCTGGGCATAGAGCAGTCGCACGCATTCTTGATGAGCCTCATGGTGGAGTTCACCATGTTTTCAGCTGAGGCTCCTCCCGTTACCGTCATAGTTTCACCTCTCATAAGAGCTGCGGCGAACGCGTCGACATCTATTTTAGATATATTCCAACCTACAGTTGAGGGTTGGGTTGCTACGCGTCGAGTAGCATGCTCGCCAATTGCGAAAGCAATGTACTGATGATCGCTCGCCGAGTAGTCCTCCAGTACTCTCCATCTGTGCATCCTAGGCACTAAGGACTCCGAAGCAAATGTCACATCCGGTATAGTTCCCAAGCAGCCTCCCCGTCGAAAAGTTGGTGTGTTCCCAACGTTCATGATGACAAGTTGCCTCCTAGCCGCCATTTCTAGGATTCTTTTTCCTCTCGAGTCTGGCAGAGGCATTCCCCATTCTATCGCTTTGGCGTTAAAGTCACCGCCAACAAGGATTCGGCCTTCTGTGCTCGAGACAGCTTCCTCCAGTTCATCGAGCCTGCTCTGAAAACATGAAATTGACTCATTTGGAGTGAAATAGACACTTATGAATGTCAAATCGGCGCACCCAATGAGCACGAAGCCATTTCCAGTGGTGCAAGTCCAAGCTGTAGGTAGAGCCCTATCACGTACCCAGATGGCGGCGGTGCCGGATCGATCACAATACCATCCAGCTTCGTTTTTGTTGTGGTGTGGCTCAGATATCAGCAACAAGTCAACTTTTTTCTCTTTTGCAACCTGGTCTAGTAGATCTTGTGCGGTTGAGCTACGGTGTAGGTTGATTTGCAGGACTTGGATCATGTCTTTGCTCTTTTCTTGCTTAGTGCCTCTTTGAACTCCTCGCACCTACCACTTCCTGGAATGTGAGTCAGATCTTCAGACTTCCATCCCTTATCTTTGCACAAGATAAAACTGGGTTCGTTTGGGCAGTCTTTCGCCTTATGACCGGAAGTGCCACACCTGTAGCACAGTTTGCTTCGATCTGGCCCCTTACAGTTCAAGGAGATGTGTCCGAAGTTAAGGCACTTGTAGCATCGAGTTAAGGCTACCCTCCGACGTATCCTGCACACAACCCAGCCGATTTTAATTTTCTCCTTGGTCAGGAGTTGCACAGCGTCTTTCTCTGGGATGTCTATTATTGCCGCCCTTTGTCCTCTAGGGTTGGTAGGCGTTAGCCTTACCCTAAAGCTCTCTGCTGTAGGAAGAATTGACCTAATTGAATCTTCTACTTCTTTGGCCACCGCAATGCAGTCAAGGTCTCTTATTTCCAAAGACGCCATTGGCTGCAAAGTCGAGATAACAGCTTTAGAGCCCAGGAGGTCCTTGACAGCGCTCTCGAACCGTCCCTTGTCGGTGGATTCCGTTCCGAGTTCTACGAGGAGACCGCCTGTTCTGGTCGCTCTTACTGTTCGTATACAGACACCGTTTTTTTCGGGTTGCACATTTTGCCTGATTTCCTTGAGGACCTCGGCGTAAGTTCTCCCATCTGCAGGTTTGATCAGTAAAGCATCCCTGCGCTGCTTGTTCCTGGTCTTTTTTGGCATTGCGCTGTGTTTCGTGCCTTCTTGCTTTTCGGGCGCCTGTTTGGAATCTTTTGTTATCGCTTGGTGTATCTTCTTCGCAGCCTTCTGTTGCGATTTAGAGCGCACCAATTGAAAGCCATCATTTTTTTCCTCCCCTTGACTGTTGTCTCCTGTCTCGACTGTTATCGGCCCCTTCACCCTTTTCCTACGGTCAGGTTTAAGTTCGCTACATGCCGCCCTTTTGCCTTTTACGAGAGGAGTAGCATTTTCGATGAAGGGAGTTTTATTTTCTGGAACTTTCTTAAGCTCTTTCAATTCACTCTCCGCCCGTAGCCACCTGCGGCGATAGTGCTGGATCCTATCAACGAGGTCCTCCAATTCGTCAATCCCATTTTTGATGCCCTTGTTGACATTTTTTTGGACATTTATTGAATTTCTCATCACTTTTATTATAGCGCTTATGTTCCTTGTTAGACGCTCTCCTTCACTTCTGTCAGCGGCTATTTTCGTTATTAGGTCGTCCTCAGGCGAAGTTCTCGATATACTGTCAGCAGGAGGGTCTTGTTGTTGTTGAGCATCATTGGTTTCGCCTCCCACGTTGTTCAGTATATGACTTTTAATGGCCCCTGGAGAATGGCACTTCGGGTCGATGACTCCTCTGCCCGAAGCCTCCACTACGCTTCTGGTATCGTTCGCTTCATCGCCTTGTGTAGGAGGAATGTTTTGGACAAGCACCTTTTTCGCTGTTGCAAAGCGTTCGGAGGTTTGCTTGCACGATGTTTTCTCGTTGCCTTGATTAGACTTGGCTACTCTTTGAGGCGGAGTTCGCAGTAGTTTTGGCCTTCGGGCGAACATGCTTGCGTCGTTGATTATTTCACTTGTAATTTTTGATTCTTCAGTGGCCAAGTGTTCCACCACTGAAAAATGCCCTGGCGACTTATCCCCAGCATGAATGCTGGAGAGAAGCCCGCATGAGGTCGAGGCTCCCTCACACGTCGGGGTGTATATCTCCACCCCTAATTTACTATTTTTGTTATCACTCATCATATATTTTTGTTTTTGGTGGGTGCTTTTAGTGACTTGATCACGCGTCTGGATGAGGGGCAACCTCGTCAAGCCCCCCCACCACGACAAGGTAGCACCCATGGGGGGGGGGCTTTAAACTTGGATATAGCAAGTGATTCACTATTAAACGTGTTGAAATATGGAATAGGAGTAAGTTCTTGCTTCAAACTTTGGCTTAATTTATTTAAAACATGACTGATTTGGTTATAAACTATTGTTATATTATGATTAAATTGTATATTTTTCATTTGGGTAATTTTCTAATCCCATAGATCATCCCACAGATTCTCTAATCCCATATTTTTGGAGCAATTTGAATTTAAACGTTTCCCAACGAGAATCTAGAAACTGATTTACAATTTGTTGTGGTTTTCCTTTAATTTTCCCAAATATAATTGGCTCTAAAAATTCATTCTGTTCTTCAGAGCAGCATTGCAGAAATTTATTTATAACTTAGCAAAATGCTTCCACGGATATTCCAAACTTAGAATCTGAGAATTCTTCTATTCTCTGTATATTGCATAATATCTCACTTAAACTCAGACTTAATGAATTTATTCTATTCTGGTTTATTTATAAACTTTTCCAAGATATCCAGATAAACTCCCCATTTCATCATGAGCACAAGCAAGGAAGGTTTTAAAAGATTCTTTAAGGCCAATAGTCCACTTCCCAACAATATTTTATATATTATTTTTTTTGTTCCGACGTTATAACTTTCACGTTATTATTATTTTCACTGTAATAGTGATAGCTTCTCGAGAAACATGAACTAATTCCGTTATGAGAATAAGATTCGCGAGACCAACTGCGCGAATTAAGGTTACTTTTCAAGTAAATGAAAGGAAAAAAAAGAATAAAAATTGGAAAAGGAGACCTGGCCGACCACGAGCGATATCACAACGTATTAAACGTCGAATTTCGAAGGAGACTTCTAATTCTGCTCTCACTGCAAAGGAGATCCTACGAACTGTCGTTGAAACGAAGGTACTTGTCATATGGAACGACATTCAACAGTCATGATCTATTCACTGCGGGTAGTTAAAACGGAGACCACTCTTTATGCGGGTTTACAAGAAGAACTGTTCACAATTTGTACGCTCTGTATGCAGGGAAAGAAATAAGTCGAAGCATGTGATATTTCTCGAGGAAAAAATTTTTATTTAGAAAATCCAGATGGTTGTAGGGAGGCAATTGCTTCAAAAACGCGGTAACATGGTGGAGAATTCATTGTAATATGGTGTGCTAAGGCTTTTATCCGTCCTTTCGAATTAATGTTTATCAGTGGTAAAATGAAACCAAAGTGCTCAATGGGAATAATTGCATTGATATATGAAAATGTAAATGAAAGAAAGAAATGAAAGAAATGATTTCAGTTATGAATGCAGGTGTAGTTTAAATTTTGTCTAGATGAAAAATTAAAATACTTGCAGGCGATTAGCTTAGTACAGGTAGGTGATAGTCATAATTTCAGTTGTGTGGTAGCCGTCGGATTATTAAATTACATTAAAAAGCAGAAACATTGATTTTAGAAAACCAATCTACCATAAACGTAATTATCCCTGCTGAATTGATATGCGCACTCAGACCGGATTTCCGGGTACATAATCTTGCGCATCATTCAAAGTTACATGAATGAACGCAAGATCATTCTTTTTACATCTTCTGATTGGAGGAGTGTGAGAAGTCTTGTGAATCGACATACCATCGGATATATTCCTGATAGGACACGCTGACGATGTGGCAGTAGTGATAAACTCTAAGCTACCAGAGCATCCTCAGCTGGAGCTGAATAAGGTGATGCGGAACGTCGAAGCATGGATGAGCGAGAACCGCTTAAAAATAACAACCAATACCTCGATGATCGTTAGCTCTGAGGCAGTACAAACCAATAGTTCGATCCGTTATCTTTGTGTCACGCTCAATTAGAACCTAACTGATTAGAAGCATATCCCTAAGGCATGCGATAAAGCGAATAAATTATTCCAGTTATTGAGCAGACTGACGACTTATACCGGTGGCCCTAGAGAACCGATCCGGTGACTTTTTATGGCAACGGCAAACTCCATAATTCTTTATGAGCTGAATGATACAGTGTTCATCGTTGCAGGAGTTATTTCCATAGACCAGCTGGCACTTGAGCGTAAAGAAAGATATCTTAATGGTTTGGCAATAGACAGCGAAGAAGCTTTAGCTGAAACCTGCGCCAGGACTATGCAAAGTAGTAGTAACGTTGGACACGGAGGTATTTAGGCCCTTGGACTGCTATACTGATTGTACTTCTTGATCAACCGAACAACCAATTGAAACACGGAGATGAGAACATCATGCATGATTATCTCCACGGAATGGGAAAAATTAGAACACTTTTTTGCCATTTTAAGTCCAACCAGAGAAACGACGTATTCCATTTGCTTTTCGCTTGCAAGCGCTTTTCTGAAGGGAGAAGTTCACTTGTCTTTAGTATTGGCCAAATTACTGCTGATACGTTCATAGAAGCAAGGTGGTGGCGAAAGCTCACTTTTTGAGTCTGTCCTTAAAACGAAGAGCGATGTTGCCTGCTTCCATCTTTATGTGCTAAACTCCCGACGTTAAGTCTTATGTGATTAAGTATGTCTACTTCCCGAAATTTGTCAAACTGTTTGCAATGTCTAGGATTCGGTAAGCATTTGATGAATCCCAACCAATTTGAAAGTGCACGTTAAATTTTTAGGATATTTTATCTTCCAAGAAGGAATTTTATCAGGTCCGATGAAAATTTCTGCAATAAAAATTATCAAGTCGCCAACTAATTTCAATAATCCGTAAATAATCCACGCCAAACAACTGGTAATTAATCAATAACCAGTTGACCCAATCCGGGTCAATATGCTTACATTTGACTTAGCAACAGCTCATTGCGGTAGGGAACATTTATCCGTCCTAGCACCACTTTCGAATGTATTTAAGACACAGAGAGTTATTATAAGTCAGTGCTCATAAGGAACCACATCCTGGTTGTCACAGACATTTAAGCCGAGTTCAGGGTATAAATAATCCTGAATTGGATGAGTTATGATGTGAAACCTAAGTACTTCTGAGAATCAATGGCATGAAGATCGCAGAGAAATACATTCAATTTCTGCAAGCTGTCTATAAAGAAAAATTTCCAAACTTCAGAATCCGAATTACTCAAAGAATTGTTCAGATTTAGAAGGTGAAAATAATAAACTGCTGTTTTCCCTTAAATGATTAACCAACCTGATTAAGAAGTAAACCGGAAATTTTGGTATATGCGAATCGAATAAGTACGATCATCATCCACAAAACCCACATCTACAGGAAACACCAGTCCCCAACTATCCAGCCGAAATTCTGACATGATATTTTTGAAATTTCCGTGAAACGTTTTATCTTGGATTGACAAATTTTGGAAATTCCGAAAATTATCTTTTATAAAAAACAGTATACCTTCGCAACAAAATTATAGTTACGTTACCACAAATCCTAGTATCAAAAAATGAAGGCAGTTTCATTAGTCTCACTATTTTCAACTACATGAAATCATTATTAGTAATCGCCTCTACATAAATGGAAATAGTAAAATGACTTCAACTTGAATACCCAAACCTTTCGCTCGAAGTAATCGTTAATATAACGGTGGACAATGTTGGGTATTATAGATGTGGGGGGGGGGGGGGGAATGAAATGTAATGTATGTAAGGTAAGAAGAATAGGGTTGTTGGTGGGAATGTTGTGGAGAAATAATAATAAGCAAAATAAAAATAATAATAAATAAAAGAAAAAAAGTACTTATACGTAGTAAACAAACCTGGGGCAACTGATATGTCACACCTGCAACGAAGAAGGGGAAAGGTGGAAGGAAAATAGTCGGTTATTTGCCGTACGTTGTTGAGTATCGTTTACCCGGCGGGAGTAGGGGGGGGCTGGTGTTTGTGAATTATAAAAAACACGACTAAATCATAAATGTGAACGCTCCGATTCTTCTACTAACACATATCTCAGCTCATACACAAACACACACTTACCGCTTCATCTTTTGTTTCTATATTTCTTGAACTAATTGTTTAAAAAAAACATTTTAAGCAAATTCATTATTTGTTACATATATATATATATACTTAGATATGTGCTCCTTTCTCATTCCCTTAATTCGTTGCCATAGATGTCAACAAAGTTAACTTCGACGGTATGGCAGGTGCAGCTGAACAACACCAATTTCGTTACCTTTCGATTTCTTGATTGATGCGTTTCTGTTCCTTAGCTTCCGCAATTATTTGCGTTACGCAGTCCACCGCTTTTTTAAAATAATCAATTGGGCAAATATAGCGATTATCTTTACCGTTTGGATAGTGCAAACACAATGTGTATATAAAAGAGTTCGCGATCAACACAATTATCTTTATCCTTTTATTACTTACCATCGTATACAGTTTCACATAACTCACAATTTCGTTATACATTTCATATTCACTTTCGAAAATCTTTTTTATCCCATTTTCTGAATCTCCTTTTCACTTGCTACCTTTATCCTTATTTTGCATTCATTCTTTATCCTTCCTTTTATTCTCTTACCTTACCTTTATCCTTACTTTTCTTCCTTTTGGCTTTGCCTTTATCCTTACTTTTCTTTCTCTTAGCGTACTGACCTCTCCTTTTTCTCAAAATATAACTATACGCTACCAACCCACAAACTATGTTCACAGCAAATTTCTCCCAAGCGTTCCGTTGAATTCCCTTCTGTTAACAGATCGGTCATTTTCTGAGACTTTATGTTCCAGTCTTCAAAACGAAAATTTTTTGGTATATTTATTATTTATTTATATTATATTATTTATCTATGTTATTATCATAAACCCTTAGTTGGAAAACCACAACGCCAAAAGTTTCAAACCAAAAATATTCAGACCCGGTAATATAGTTTCTACTGCTCCTTCTTCGTTTCTTTGAACGTCAAAAAACGTACGGGAAAAAATTAACCCTAATTAAACAAAACCATTCATTTCAGACAACTAATCATAAACTTTTGCTTTTTTAATCATAAACAAAGTCCTTCCCTTAACACATGCAGGTAGTTGTGCTTCTATGCAGGCAGGGGTGCATTTGCATGCGGGTGGGAAAAAGGCCGTGATTTTTCTATTTCGGGGGATTTCCTTCATTTAGTTTCGTGCTCCTTGTGGAGCCTTTGATTTTTATAATTGAAATTTATGACCGAATGAGAGATTGCCTGCTAGCATATGGTTCGTTCGATGAATATTTTTTCTTTGTATACTTCCATGTTTTCGAGGACGATCTTGCGTTGTGCTTTCCTTTCATGCCGTTTCTTATTCTTTTCTGCGTTTTTTGAGTGTTTCTTACCACGTCCATCAGACCTCTTTTGTATCCATTGTTTTCTACTGCCGTGTTTCATGATTCATCAGTTAGAAATAGAAACGATAGAAAACAAATAATTACTTTAGTCGATACAAGAACATCCGCAATCCTTCTCGACAAGAAATATGTCGATTCTTTCGAGTTTCTTTAAATATTAGGTGTATAAATATGAAATGCGGATTTTACTAACAGATGGCATAACCATTACATATGGTTTGTGTCGGGAATAACTAATATAGCAATTTGGAGGGTGAACATCTGGCAACAAATTCCAGTGTGTCATAAGTTTTGATTGTACAAACAACATAGTTTTTCTTCGCTTCAAAAATGTCGAATTGCGTGCCAGAAAAAGAGGGTTTGCGGGGATGTCTAATAACCTTCTTTCATTTTTCAAATTTTTGCAGAAATTTATCGATTGTTGCTGGAAGCATATGGTGAACATGTCGCAAGCCATGACACTTGTGAACGATGGTTTAAAAGATTTAAAAGTGGCGATTTCGATGTCAGCAACAAAGACCGTGGAAAACCACCAAAAAAATTCGAAGTACAGATTTCCAAGCATTATTGGATGAAGACAACAAACAAACTGAAAAACAGTTGGCAGAAGCATTGGAAGTTACTCAGGCAGCCATTTCACGACGTTTAAAAACCATGGGAGAGATCCAAAAAGCTGGAAAATGGGTGCCGTATCAATTTAACACTTAAGAAAGAGACATCGAAAGGCGAAAAACCATTTGTGAAATTTTGCCTTCCAAACAGAAAAGAAAATGTTTTTTGCATCGGTTTTTTGCATTGCAAATTACTGGTTACAAATCTGGCGATGAAAAGTGGGTTTATTTTGACAATCCCAAGTGGAAAAAATCATGGGTAGACCCAGGCCGGCAATCAACATCACAACCAGTCCGAAATATTCATGGAAAGAAGACTTTGCTGTGTATTTGGTGGGATAGTAAGGGACCTTTGTATTAAGAACTGCTGAAACCTGGTGAGACTATTACTGGCGAACGTTACGGACAACAGCTGATCAAATTGAACCGCGCACTTAAGGAAAAACGACCAGAATTTCACCAAAGACATGATTAAGTCATTATTCGACATGACAATGCTCGGCCGTATGTTGCAATACTTGTCCAGAACTACTTGGGGAACATTAATTGGGAAGTTCTGCCCCACCCACCGTATTCACGAGACTTGGCTCCTTCTGACTACTACTTGTTTCGATCGATGCAGCACGGACTTTCGGAGCAGCACTTCCATTCATTCGATGAAGTTAAAAATTGGCTTGATGAGTGGTTAGCCTGAAAAATTAAGAAGTGGTACTGGGACGGAATCTTTCAATTGACAGAAAGATGGGAACACGTATATTATCTGTTATTCAAATAAATGCATATTTCAAGCACCAAAAGTCCGCAGTTCATATTTATACACCTATTACCTAAAGAAAAACCAATAGATAGAATAGGATAATCTCCTGAATTATCCCAAAATTTATATACCAAACTCCAAAATCTTCAAGGCACTATCTACAAATGAATATTGGGAGTTAAATTGAGCGGAGACGGAGATGTCATAGAAGAATACATGAAACAATTTATACCAATAAACAGCTAGTTATCAGTGATTAAGAACGCAAGGGTATGCATAAATTTTTTCTGTTTTCTTTTTGGTGAAAACCACGTACTTTTCCAGAGAATTTTTTTTTGTTTTTCAAAATACTGGCCATCTCCTTCTGCACATTTTGCCCATCTTTTAGGTAATGTATGAATACCATGCTAGAAAAACGGCTAGTCTTTTGTGGCAAGCCATTCGTCGGACCACTTTCCAGCTTCCTCCAAATCGCTGAAGTACTGGTGTGCGAGCGTTTGCTCTATTGGTACGATGAGGTGATAGTCAGATAGTGCCAAGACTGGGAAGTTCGGTAGGTGCTGGAGGATGTCCCACTCCTTTGTCTTCTGGGCCATTCCAGTTGTTTTTCGGTTATTGCGAGGGGTAAATTTAAGCGTATTGATGAACGGTTTTGCCGGGCTCAAGAGCTTCTGATAATTGGCGTTGAGTTTTGGTTGGATGACCAGCCAATGACTCCTCTTCGCATTTTATCCGTCTACCAGATCGCCTCTTTTCAATCATCGCAACCATGTCTCACATGTCCTAATTATTGCAGCGTGTTCACCATGTGTTATACCTGCAAACGCTGACTTTTAACAGCCTTTTTCTTTTGGTTAAACAAGAAAAGCAGGATGTGCATTAAATGCTCTTTTCATCCACATGAAAAATTAGACGTGATTGATCAACACGATAAAACAAACACGCTAGTTTTGGTGGACTCAACTTGGTCGTTTGTAGCTAAATATCAGACAATTGAAATGGCGTTGTATCAAATAACTTTTGCATACACTTGGTAAACAATAAAATTTCATGAGAAATTGAGATAAAAGCGGCTATCATAATTAAGATTCAAAAAGACAGATATCTAACTATAGATCTAAATAATAAATGGCAGAAAGATTTAGATCTTTTCAAAATTTCATATTATATTCATATGATCAAATATGATAAACTTCACATGATAAACTAGAAATATTATAAATTTTCTAACAATAGAAGTTATCATAGCAAAAAAGGAAATTGATATAAAAAAGTACCAACAGAATCGATCAAAATACGTACAGATATTATAACTATCTCTGCTTATGAAGGAGAACGCATAACCATAAATTACAGACAAGTACTCATTCAACCCAAACCAATAATGAATATAAACAAAACCTTATAAGAATGAAAAGTATTTAATGGAATTGAAAATCTGTACATACTGTCTGTACAACAAAACGTGAGCTTTTTAAATTATAATCAAGAAACAAGAAGCTAACAACGAATTAACAATTGTCAACCGTAGAGAAATTGCCATAAATAGTACACGTGACAAAACAAAATTCTTAAATGTTCTTTTAAATCTACAAAAGTTTCATTTTTATATTTGTTTCATTTTTCTTATTACGGCATAGATGTCTTACCTATTTATACCATCCTGAGTTTTATTTTCATTTACTCTGTGTTTCCCCTATGTATTTACATAACACTAATTCTCCTGGGAACTATAAATATTTTCTGATATTTCTTACCCTGTATTTGTCTCCTATATAATATAACTGTAATCTATATCGATGCAATAACCTCAGTTGTCAGTTGTCTCCCATATAATATCATTATAATCTATATTAGTACAATATCCAGTTGTCAGTTGTCTATCCGACAGTTTCTTCAGTTGTCATAGTGTAATAAAGAAAGGATCACTCATCTTAATAAGGCTTGTCGGTTGAAACGAAGGATGATGTAAAATCATAAACTCAAACGAAATCCTCACAATTATTACAGATTCAAAACTATGACATTAAAAAAATTTAAAAATAAAGTGACAAACAACAGTAATCAAGACTTAGAGGCCTTTGTGTTTGCCTTTACATCTTTCCGATATTACTCAACATGAAAAAACCGTACAACGTTGTGAATATTGTTCAACAAACAAATATGAACGATACCCAACTAAACAGGAACTCCAAACGGCGCCTATGCCAGATAAACCAGTAAAGCAGATAAATCGATTTACTCTATCTGTCAAAAACATTATACCTATCTTAGCTTGTCTATACTCAAAATATGGACACTTCCATAAATTAAAAGATAAGCTTAATGTAACTTTGAGCAGATCCGGCGATCAATTTTTCCTCGATAATATATCACAGCTTCTTTGTAAGTTTAAATAACTGAGCATAGTTTAATAGTTGAAAATTGAACTTTCTTGCACCAGTAATGATATCATGAAAACTTTCAAATAGGAGGAATCCATTATTCGATATAATAAGAATGCTTTCAACTCGGAATGTAGTGTTTTAAATCAATGTAAATGCGACACAGATTCTGTCCTAGAGAAAAGAAACCATTATGTCCGTTGTGAGTTTTTAAATTAAATAACTAAGGATCAATTGAATTTTTCCTTTTTAAAATAGTGATAACTATTTATTTTTTCGATTATTTTGGTAATCGATATGGATCCGAATTATTTAATTACTTTAATTTTGATTCATATCATAATATAATGTAGAATATATCATTTAATGCCTTCCAGATTCAGACGAGAGTCGTCAAATTTTATGATGAAATCCCCCAAGCATTCCACACATAAACATTATTACACTTTATCGCGAAATCTTGAAATTTTGAGCTGATGCTGGGACTTTCAAAAATTTGACAACAACCAAACATACTTTGAATGCTGAACCGATTTCGCAACCCGTGAACATTCAGTTGGCTGGGGGTGTTATTCTACAAGAGTGTAGGGTACGATGTATTATTTCCATGTACTGCCAGTTAAAAATCATTAGATTTTATTTTTCCAGCCGATACTCTCAAAGAGTCGGACGCAATTTTAGGATTGCTTTAAAACCAAAGGAATCTGAGGAAGTTGTTAAGTCCCTGGACTTCTCCAATCTCGGTCGGTCCTAAGATGTTGGAAGTCCGAAATATTTTACTGCTCTTAATTGTTTTTCATCAGATCAAAGTGCGTGTTTTTGAAGATTATCGTTATTATTATTAAAGATCTAAAGATTATAATCCCTATATTCAAAGTTGAGGCGTTACAACCTATTACAGAAAGAAGAGCGATTTGTCTAGGGGCGACAATTATGAGTTTAAAATCATTGAACTTGAACATTTGTAGCATGTCATTATTAAAAACAATTCATTCATTCAACGAGATATTCGACAAATTTGATCAGAACTTCCGCACCCATGAGTATTCGCTGAGTTAGCTTAGCAATGGTATAAATCACTGACAATGTTGTAAATGAAAATGATAAAATTGATCTACCAAAAACTTCTGAAATTGATAAAGCTAGACCTAAAGGCAATTTGAACAAGTTCAAGCTCAGAGCAACAATCATAACACGTAAAAATAGCCAGACGACATCCACCTAGCTGGTAGTGCCAATCGATGCATCCCAGCCTGTGAGTTGGCACCTGATGAGAAGCGGCAGGGATGCGTGTTCGAAACCAGCTTGAGCCCTTTCCAGCTTTCTTTGTAAATACTTTTTTTTATTTATTATTTATATATTTTCCTCTTCTGAGGGCGATTAAGTACTACTCGAACAAAACTTAAATTCCTTCTTAAATACTAAAATCTACATACACAAGTAAATTTACCTACAAGGGATAGTAATAAAAGGAAAGGAAAACCATCGGCAAACTCACAAAAGGGTTGCGAGACGGTGGTTATAAATATTTATTTCACTAATTACATCTTAAATTCACGTACATCTAGGCAAAGCCCATTGATAGCGGCCTAAAAGGACATCGATCAAAAAAGATAACCGTCGACCCTTTCCTTAAACGAATGGCGCCACGGTGGTAATATAGAAAGGTTTTTCCTACATGTGCGCGTTTCTTTTGAAACAAAGTCAAAAGTCAAGACTTGCCACGGCACTAAATTATGCTTTCGACGTGGAAATTCGTCGGGCTGTTTCGAGTTGCCACAGTCCCATTGTTTACTTGTGTCGTATTAAGACTGAAGTAGAATAATACTGAAATAGAAATAATGAATTCCAGAAGTTTTTGGTAGATCAATTTTTCCATTTTCACTTACAACATTGTAAATGATACATACCCTTGCTAAGCTAACTCAGCGAAGACTTATGGGTGCGGAAGTTCTGATACGTAATGGTAATTTAAAAATTCAACTAAGCAAAACAACGTTGTTCTCACGCCACACTGAGTTTCTTGGTCATATTATTACACCACAAGGCATTACACCTAATCCCTCTAAAAAAGAAGCCATTAAGAAATTTCCGCTTCCAAAAACCACTAAAGAGATAAAGAATTTTCTAGGATTAACTGGATTCTATCGTAAATTTATTCGCGATTATGTGAAAATAGCTAAGCCGATGACTATATATTTACAAAAAAATAAAAAGATTGACATGAACGGTTCATCTTATGTGGATTTACTTAACAGGCTTAAAATGTATATTCAAACAGAGCCAATTCTAGTACATCCAGAACTGATTAAGTTATTTACTGTAACGACTGATGCTTCAAAATTTGCTCTTGGTGCGGTGTTATCACAAGATCATAAGCCAATAGCATTTGCATCAACAACTTTGAACAAACACATAACTCTTTTTCAACGATTAAAAAAGAATTATTGGTAATCGTTTGGTCTCTAAAACGTTTCAGATCATACCTGTTTGATAAGCGTTTCACAATCTTACAGATCATAAGCCCTTTATCTTCTTAGATAATAATAAAGAAGAAAATAGCAAGCTTCAGCGTTGGCGGTTAAAAATAAGCGAATATGATTTCAATACCCAACACATTGAAGGGAAAGAAAATGTTGTTGCAGATGCCTTGTCTTGCGTGCAAATCCTACTTATGCAAAATACAAGCACAAGACAAAGAGGAAGTGAAGAAGACAATGACTCACTTATCGCAACACAGCACTCATCCCAGGAAGACAATCAACATTATATATTTATACCTGAAAAACCTATAAATCATTTTCAGCAACAGATTTT